>SDVV010025710.1:0-12376 GCA_016164225.1 Gammarus roeselii | reverse complement strand
TCTGTATATATATAAAATCGTTAGCCACACTGTGTCGGCACATGTGTTGACACAATGCATATATATAGTGTCGTTAGTGTCACTGTGTCGGCACATGTGTCGGCACAATGCATATATACAGGGTCCTTAACCTCACTGTGTCGGCACATGTGTCAACACAATGCATATATTAAGGGTCGTTAGCCTCACTGTGTCGGCACATGTATCAACACAATGCATATATACAGGGTCGTTAGCGTCACTGTTTCAGCACATGTGTCGACACAATGCGTATATACAGGGTCGTTAGCGTCACTGTGTCGGCACATGTGTGGACACCATGTAGACATTTTATCACATTTTGTACAAAAAGGGTTACCATACACTGCCAGATGCATTAATACCTAGGCAACCTAACCGAAAAAGTTAACCAAGAATTATACGTCATCGTTCGATATTTCCGGCTCACGTATGATACATATTCATCGATTTATGATATATTCACATCAAATCTCGCCACATAGCTCTATTTTTCGTAGCTTTTTTATTATCACACACAATGTAGATACATACACGCACACATTTGTATGCATATAAAGGGGCGGTCAACATCTGTAGCATTTTTCCATTAGAACAACATCTCTTGCTTCTGTTCCACGTTATTTAATGTGGATCAGCTTCACGGTATGTTAGGTTGATAGATCTAATCATCCTAACCTAACCTAACCTATTCTATTCAAGAATAATGTATTATCGATCGACTTTTCATGCGCACATATAATTTTTTCAGTGTTTTAGGATTAATGCATAACAATTATCTTCACTTGACTCAACATTTTGATCTATTCTATGCAGTTTTTATTCACGCTTCCAATTTTGTTCTAGCAAATTACATCGTAGGTTGAATGTTATAGCTATTTTCATATGATTCTTGATTTTAATTTGATACCATTTTAAATCACTTTTACATGTCATTCACACCCATCAAAAACACCTAACCTAACCTAACCTTATGTATGGTATTCAGTCATTGATATATTCATGTGGACCTCTCCACACGGTTCTTTATACAATTTTCACCTAATTCTTTCTACTTCGTGGTCACTCCTGTCCCATATTAGTTAGCAGGGAGGCCAGATTTTCAATCTTAGACGGTTTGAATGTGACAAGTATTTGATGCTTGTACCCAGTTTCACAAAACGAACACTTTGTCTCATACTCGATCTACCACATATACTTCAATAGCTCCTGACGCTACATCCTTATTTCAAGATTTGTTTTCTTATTCCCGTTGAAATTTGTTACATACGACTCTAACCCGTCGACGTTAGTTACCCAAAGCCGACTTCCTTGCCGACTTCCTTTCTCCTTCACCCATTTATGAATGTTATCTCCCACTCTTTTGATTCTTGTTTTACCCATTCTGAGATAAGTGATATTATCAACAATAGTCAATATTTGTTCGATCCGACTCATCATCTTCGGAGATTTCTTCTTCCAAAACACGTAAACTATTTTTTGCCTCGTGAACATTCATTGGTGTCTATTTGAGGATGAGTCGTCCTGCTCCACTTACACTCAACGTAAGTAGCTTAATTGTCGCCTAAAACGGCATTCAAGTCACTTTTGGTGGAAACGGGGAGCGGGGGGCGTAGGGTAGGACGGGGGTCAGTGAGCGGAAAGCTAATACATGTTAACGGGTTATATATTTACATAAGGGTAATAGCAATTTCAATGCTTGGGAATTGTTGCAACTTCGTTGCATGTCATATTGCATTTTCAATGCTGTGTCATCTGAATGTTTTTTGGGGTACTGATGAACATACATTTATAGGATAATTTTTATTGATAATAACTTATATGTTGTATTATATGTTAAAAAGCCCCACTTTCCCGACACCTTCATGATGAATTTTCAACCTCGATATCATTTTCTACGTTGCTCGCTGTTGATCAATTTTACACGTAGCATAGATTCAACTTGTTTATTGTTATTTTTATCCGAATGTATTAATCAGTACCCTTGCGCTAAGCTTTACTTACTCCTGCAGTAACCCATTCATTAGCATTTCTTTGTGAGCTAACCGATGAAGGAAAATAGATACAATATTCATAGGATGACTGAATCATTCCTAGAGATGAATCACTAAAGAGTATAATTGACTCATTCGATGCTTGATTGGTGGGTTCGTAGCGGTGGGTGGTTGGGATATTTTTCTATGTTTTGTTCATTTATCACTATATATTCTTTTATAGGATTAGTGTGATAGGCATGTCTTATAACTCGATTTGCAGCCTTTGTGTGCGAACAGCCCTGTTTGTATCAGCCTGAAGGTAGGATTGCCGGCAAGGTTCTGTATTTCCCATCTATTTATTTCATATGTATATAATATCTATAGAAATAGTGAGGATTATTTGTCAGGTTGTTTGCGGGTTAATGTATATTTTTTTCTTGGGATGCTGTATCTTCGTTACGAGAATCTATCTACCCCATATTGCATTATCTAGGTTATAACCAGACATACCAGAGTTCCATTGACGCGGTGTTCCAATAGCGAAAATACCTGAACGATATGGATTTACAGAAAGTTAAAATATTATGTTATGTATACTTAGTAATGATCGATTGATTTGAGTAGAAATTGTGTTGTTTTTGGAATTTCGATCAGTTCACTCATACAGTTATAGGAATTTTAGGGTATATCAAGTTTGCATCTTCCACATTATTCCAGGCATAATTGGTACGTTATTGCATCATTTTGGTATTTTTATACGTACATATGACATTCTGTTACGATTAAGCTAGCTACTTCAGTTAAAGAGGTGTTAATTTATCCCTGTTTTGGACAGAAGTTGTGGATAATTTCATTGGAATTTTGTATGCACTATACCGTATTTACTATAGGTTCCAGTTGTGTCGCTCGTAGGTCTTGGCATCTTATTCGCATTTCTTGTTTGTTTGGTTGAATGCTAGATCATTTTTGTTCATCACGTTTTTAATGTATGTTTTGGGTATGGTAGAGAATAATTCTTCTTGCTTTGTTATAACTCGTGAGATTCAGTAAAGGTCTTTCAGTTTTGTATGTTCTCTGTTCAATTTCCATTTTCAATGCAATCTGGTGGTTGTTTATACAATTTAGGATATATTACGTTTGTATCTACAATATAGAACATTATTTCAGGTCTAATTGGTTATGTGTGTTTTTTTAGTGTTTTATTTATCATATTTCATCCTGATACAATATTTGACGTGGTTATTATAGATATAGAACAGACGATTTGTTACAAACTTGGTCTTGCTGTTAGGGTATTGTATATTTATTGTACGACTATTCTTCAATAGTCCCCTAGGCAAAAGCTCGTTCTGTTCATGTTTGTTTGTGTAAATAGACCGATTTATTAGGATGGATACCATAATGTATTACACTTTTTTTATGTGAATTATAGCAGAGTAGAGCATCTTATTTGGCTATTTTATATATGTTGTTGTTGTAGATTTTTTTTTCCACGATAATCATAGGAATGTATGTTTAAGAGGTGTAAGTCCGTACTGCATCTTTGTGGAATTTGCGTCATTGATCCCTAGCAAATGTGTAGTTTAACGTTTAGAAGACGATTTACTGGATGGATGGGTCCTAGTGTAGAGGTGGTTTACACTCTTTGGGTTGTCATTTAGGAGTTCATCCATGTTCAACGTGAATTATGTACGTTATTGTAGACGTCGATCTTAGGCTCCATGGGTTTGTTAGTGAGGTTATGCGAGCAGCTGTTCATCGTTGTAGTGGTTTACTTGAGTCATCAGTAAACAGAAGCCTAGCTTTTTATGGCCACACACTCTTTGAGACTCATGCCTAGATTTTGGTTATGTTCAGGATGTGTCTTTGTTCGAGGCTGTTCAGAGACGATGGGTTAACAGATGCATGGTAGATCTAGGGCATCGTATCATGACTGGATATTACCTCTAAATTTGTTATATATCAGTGGTAGATTGTTGAGAAGTGACCTAGTAAAGCATTGCAGAGTTCATTTTTATAACACAGTGAGTATTGATTTTTGTCCTGCTAGAGGCATAGCATCAGTTAGGTCTGGGAATTTATCATAGATTTGAATGGTATCGTAGTCAAAATATCATTTTCGCATAACTCTGTGTTGAAAGTAAGATATTTTTAGTATGGCTGTTATATTTATATATATTCTTATTCATGAACCAGATCACGTAGGATATTGGACTAGGATTTATCATCTGGGTGTGGTAGGATACACCATATAAAATAGTTAATCATTGTTGCTTGGGGTAGAGAAGAGAATCTTATTTACCTGTTTTTAGTTCTTGTTTTACATTTTTCGCCTAATTTCATGGAATAATGGGTATAAAATACGCTTAATTGGATGTAATGCTTCAAAAATCGGTAGGTTTTCCCTTTCGACACTGCATTTTAGTCCGATTCCATGTTGTCTGGGAGAACTAATCTACCGGACTTGTGTTGAGTGATAGTGTTGAAATTCTTCAATAATTGAATGTGCATCTCAATTACGTTATCCAATCGCAGGTCTTTAGTCGATGGTTATTCCTGCATTTCGTTCTTTTCTGAATGTTTGTAAGACGTTTGCATTTTGGACTCTTAGAACTTATTGATCATTTCAGGCTTCGTTATGAGACTGCGTTCTAATTCAAAATACACGTCTTATTCGAGCATTCATCAGATCCACTGTAGCATTTTTCCCTTTAGGTCTGCAATGTAGAGGGCCACTAAACCTATCCCATCCTAACCTATCTTAACCTGTTTTTCCCCTTTTCATACTTATGTTAGGTTTTTCTTCATTGATTTAACCTTCATCCTTATCAAATCTATCGACTTGACTCTGTAGTTTTACCAATCTTTAGCAGATGGTGTGCCTACATATATATATTTTTTTCACTTCCCTCGTTACAAGTCCAGTAATATCGACCAGTTTCGAGTAATGTTATGCCATCGCTCGTTTGTGGACTTTCGAGTTCAAAACGTTTATGTAAGCTTACCCCATACGTCAGAGAGTGTTACGAGTGTTAAAGCTTTAGCAAGATTTATGTACGGTTCTACTGTTGGAATATGATTTTTTGTTTGTAATGATGGATGTGCTGCTCGTACCATTTTCGTCTATTAAATGATATATTGAATAAATCCACTCTAACATTTGTTCATACAGATCTGCGTTGTAAGGTCCGCAATCCACAAGATCTAGTATATAAACCATGTCTAAGGTACATAATTAACGAAATATATATCAATGTACGATAACATAGATCAAATATCGATGAATGCAAAGAGAGTTATCATACACTGCCAAATACATTATTACCTAGGCAACTTAACCTATTCTATCCAATAGTTATGTATATTCATTCAAGTTTGATGGATATATATGATATTCAATCATTGTTTTGTGCGATGTACATATCAAATCCCTTCTACACGCCTCTAGTTTTACATACTTTTTTTCTAATGTCACACACCAGGTACACACATACACGCTTTGTACGCATATTCAGGACCCGGCACAGTATAATGACATCGTAAACAGGGATAATTACCGATACAATGTAGACACACATACACACACACACATACACATTTTGATTGCATATACAGGATCGGTTAACATTTGAGGACCTCTACCTCTGATATATGGTTTTTCCATTAAACAAAATCCCTTGTTATTGTTACAAGATATTCAATGTGGACCAGCTTCACGTCATGTTAGGTGAAAAGTACTAATCATCTTAACCTATCCTAATTAACTTAACCATGAATTATGTGTCATTGCTCGAGATTTTTCATGCATTTTATAACGGTTTGATACCGCCATATGCCGGCATATGCCGGTATAATGTAGCTGTATTCACAGTTTGATCCCTCCATATGCCGGCTTGTGCCGGCATATGCTGGTATAATGTAGGCGTATTCACGGTCAATGTCGGTATAATGTCGGCATTTACACACATTTTTGAAAAAGGGTTACCATACACTGCCGGATGCATTACCTATCATTCATCGATATTTGACCTATGTTGTCGTACATTGATATATATTTCGCTAATTATGTACCTTAGACATGGTTTATATCCTAGATCTTGTGGATTGCGGACCTTACAACGCAGATCTGTATGAAAAATTCAATATTTGATATATTACACGAAAATGGTAGGTGCAGCACATCCATCATTACAAAAAAACTCAAATTCCAACAGTAGAACCGTACATCAATCTTGCTAACGCTTTAACACTCGTAACACTCACTGACGTATGGGTTAAGCTTACATAAACGTTTTGAACTCGAAAGTCCACAAACGAGCGATGACCTAACATTACTCAAGACTGATCGATATTACTGGCCTTGTAACAAGCGAAGTGAAAAAAATATATAAATATGTAGGCACACCATCTGCTAAAGATTGGTAAAAATACAGAGTCAAGTGGATAGATTTGATGAGGATGAAGGTTAAATCAATGAAGAAAATACCTAACATAAGTATGAAACGGGGAAAAACAGGTTAAGATAGGTTAGGATGGGTTAGGTTTAGTGGCCCTCTACAATACAGACCTAAAGTGAAAAATGCTACAGTGGATCTGGTGAATGATCGAATAAGACGTGTATTCTGAATTCGAACGCAGTCTCATAACAAAGCCTCAATTGATCAATAAGTTCTAAGTGTCTTAACTGCAAACGTCTTACAAACATTTATAAAAGAACGACATGCAGGAATAACCATCAAGTAAAGTCCTGCGATTGGATAACGTAATTGAGATGTACATTCAATTATTGAAGAATTTCAACACTAACACTCAACACAAGTCCGGTAGATTAGTTCTACAAGACAACATGGAATCGGACTAAAATGCAGTGTCGAGAGGTAAAACCGACCAATTTTTGAAGCATTACATCCATTTAAGCGTATTTTATACCCATTATTCCATGAAATTAGGCGAAAAATGTAAAACAAGAACTAAAAATTAGGTAAATAAGATTCTCTACTCTACCCTATGCAACAATGATTAACTATTATATACGGTGTATCCTATCACACCCAGATGATAAATCCTAGTCCAATATCTTACGTGATCTGGTTCATGAATAAGAATATTTACAAATGTAACAGCCATACTAAAAATATCTGACATTTAACACAGAGTTTATGCGAATAATGATATTTTTACTACGATACCATTCAAATCTATAATAAATTCCTAGACCTAACTGATGCTATGTCTCTAGCAGGACAAAAATCAATGCCCACAATGTCATATAAATGAACTCTTCAATGCTTTACTAGGTTACTTCTCAGCAATCTACCACTGATATATGTAACAAATTTAGAGGTAATATCCAGTCATGATACGACGTCACAGACCTACCATGCATCTGTTAACCCATCGTCTCTGAACAGGCTCGAACAAAGACACATCCTGAACATAACCAAAATCTAGACACATGTACAGTGGTCAAGAATGAGTCTCAGGGAGTGTGGCCATAAAAAGCTAGGCTTCTGTTTACTGATGACTTAAGTAAACCACTACAACGATGAGCAGCTTGTCGCATAACCGCACTAACAAACCAATGGAACTTAAGATCGACGTCTAATTCACGTTGAACATGGATGAATTCCAAAATGACAACCAAAGAGTGTAAACCACCTCTACACTGGGACCCATCCATCCAGTAAATCGTCTTTTAAACGTTAAACTACACATTTGCTAGGGATCAATGACGAAAATTCCACAAAGATGCAGTACGGACTTACTTCTCTTGAACATAAATTACTATGATTATCGTGGAAAAAAAATAACCTACAACAACAACATATATAAAATAGCTTAATAAGATGCTCTACTCTGCTATAATTCACACAAAAAAAATAGAATACATTATTGTATCCATCCTAATAAATCGGTCTATTTACACAAACAAGCATGAACAGAACGAGCTTCTGCCTAGGGGACTCTCTAACTCCTCCTAAATATTGAAGAATGGTCGTACAATAAATATACAATACCCTAACAGCAAGTTCATGTTTGTAACAAATCGTCTATTCTATATCTATAATATTCACGTCAAATATTGTATCAGGATGAAATATGATAAATAAAACACTAAAAAAAAACATAACTAATTAGACCTGAAATAATCTTCTATATTGTAGATACAAACGTAATATATCTTAAATTGTATAAATAACCACCAGATTGCATTGAAGATGGAAATTCAACAGAGAACATACAAAACTGAAAGACCTATACTAAAACTCACGAGTTATAACAAAGCAAGAGGATTAATTCTCTACCATACCCAAAACATACATTAAAAACGTGATGAACGAAAATGATCTAGCATTTAACCAAAAAAATAAGAAATGTGAATAAGATACCAAGACATACGAGCGACACAACTGAAACATATAGTAAATACGGTATAGTACATACATAAATCTAATGAAATTACCCTCAACTTCTGTCCCAAACAGGGATAAATCAACACCTCTTTAACTAAGGTAGCTACGACTTAATCGTAACAGAATGTCATGTATACATATAAAAATACCAAAATGATGCAATAACGTACCAATTATGCCTGAAATAATGTGGAAGATGCAAACTTGATATACCCTAAAATTCCTAAAACTGTATGAGTTAACTGATCGAAAATCCCGGAAAGAACACAAATTCAACTTAAATCAATCGATCATTACTACGTATACATAACATAATATTTTACCTTACAGTAAATCCATATAGTTCAAGTATTTTCGCTATTGGACCACCGCGTCAATACAACACTGATATATCTGGTTATAACCTAGATAATGCAATGTGGGGTAGATAGATTCTCGTAACGAAGATACAGCATCCCAAGAAAAAAAATATGTACACTAACCCGCGAACAACCTGACAAATAATCCTTACTATTTCTATAGATATTATATACATATGAAATAAATAGATGGGAAACTCAGAAGACTTGCCTACAATCCTACCTTAACGCTGGTACAAACAGTGCCGTTCGCACACTAAGGCTGAAAATTGAGTTATGATACATGCCTACCACACTAATCTTATAAAAGAATATATAGTGATGAATGAACATAACATAGAAAAATACCCCAAGCCCCCACCGCTACGAATCCACCAATCAAGCATCGAATGAGTCAATTATACTCCTAAGTGATTCTTTTCTAGGAATGATTCAGTCATCTATTTCCTTCATCGGTTAGCTCTCAAAGGAAGACGAATGAATGGGTTACTGCAGCAGTAAGTTAAGCTTAGTGCAAGGGTACTGAATAATACAATCGGATAAAAATAACAATAAACAAATTGAATCTATGCTACGTGTAGGATTGATCAACAGCAAGCAACGTAGAAAATGATATCGAGGTTGAAAATTCATCATGAAGGTGTCAGGAAAGTGGGGCTTTTTAATATATATTATTAGATATAAGTTATTATTAATAAAAATTATTTTATAAATGTATATTTATCAATTTTCCAAAAAATATTCAGAGGACACAGCATTGAAAATGCAATATGACATGCAATGAAGTTGCAACGCCCCCCAAGCATTGAAATCGCTAATACCCTTATGTGAATATATAACCCGTTAATATGTATAAGCTTTCCGCTCACTGACCCCCGTCCTACCCTACGCCCCCCGCTCCCCGTTTCTGCGCGAACCCACGTACGGCCGCTCGAGTCAAGGTTGCAGCATCGCGCCCTACCCCTCGCCCACCAAAAGTGACTCTAGAATGCCGTTTTAGGCGACGTATAAGCTACTAACGTAACACTGACTGCAATCTCGGCATGCAGCTAGCTATTATAATGCGATTGCATGCATTTTTTTTGCAAAACATTAGGCCTATCTTTGCTCACCTTGGTCACCATCTGTGTATGCATGTACGTATGTACGTGTATAGGGGTGTGTACGTATGTGCATGTGTATATTCAAGCGCATGTACGTGTACATGAGTTAAAAAAAGAGGATAACAAAATTTGAAATTCAATACAATTTTAAAATTCAACATTTCAATAACATTTCAAAAAATCTAGACGCCCGGACACAGTCAAGTTCGTCTATTGAAGTGATAACTTGGCTACTAAAGAAAGAACCGGGCGTCGAAAAAATTTGAAACTTTATTGAAATTTTGAATTTTAAAATCGTATTGAATTTTAAAGTTTATCTTTTTTTTTACTCATGTACACATACATACGTTTGAACATACACATGCACATACGTAAACACCCCTATACACGTACATACATACATACATACACAGATGATGACCAAGGCGAGCAATGATAGACCTAATGTTTGGCAAAAAAAGCATGCAATCGCATTATGATAGCTAGCTGCATGCCGAGATTGGAATCAGTGTTACGTTGAGTGTAAGTGGAGCAGGACGGGTCATCCTAAAAAAGACAACAATGAATGTTCACGTAGCAAAAATTAGTTTACGTGTTTTGGAAAAAGAAATTTCCGAAGATGATAGGAATCGGATAGAACAGATATTGACTTGTGTTGAAAAATATCAGTTATCTCAGAATGGGTAAAACAAGAGTCAGATGAGTTTGAGATAACATTCATATATGGATGAAGGAAAAAGGAAGTCGGCTATGGGTAACTAATGTCGACGGGTTACAGTCGTACGTAACAAAGTTCAAGGGAAATAAGGAAGCAAATCTCGAAATTGATATGATCATCATCATGACTGTAGTTAAGCTGACATAGTGGAAAACGAATTTTACCTGAGAGCGAAAGAAAATCTGGAACGTTTGCAGCAATTCCTCAATGATGAAGATCAGAGTGACTTTGAATTTGAGCAGTTTCGAATAATTAAGGTTCAAGAAGAAAAAGCACTGCATTTGTAGACTCACGGGAAGCTCAAAATGTCGCTCATGACAGATTTAAACATTGCTATAGACCTATCCTGGGGTGGATGTTCTAGATGTGTTACAGATTGGTAGGATATAAATCAGAGTCCGATCAGATCTTGCTCAGTCAAGATTATAATTCTGTTGTGGAAGGATGAGGTATAGCTTGAGACGTCGTTTGCTCGAAAGTAATGGGGTAACGGGGGTCTGTAATGTGTGCAAAAAAAATGAATAAACATAAATCCACGAGTAATGTGTGACGACATCTGAAACGAAGTCATCGTCATGAATATGAAAATTATAGGCCTACAAGTCATCAAAGGATGTAGCGTCAGGAAATATTGAAGTAAATGTGGTAGACCTAGTATGAGACGAAGTGTTCGTTTTTGTGAAACTGGATACAAATATGAAATATTTATAACATTCAAACCATCTATAATTGAAAACCTGGCCTCTCTGCTAACTAATATGGGTCGAGAGTGACAACGAAATAAATAACATGTATGTTATAGTGATATTTAGAGTCGTGTGGAGGGGTTCATATGTATATAACAATGACTGAAAACCGTACATAAGGCTAGGTTAGGTTAGGTTAGGTTTTTGATGGGTGTAGAACTGATGTAGAATTTGTGTCAAATCAAAAATCAAGAATCATATGAAAAATACCCATTACAATCAAACAATATGTAATTATCTATGAGAACGGATTGAATTTGCTAGATCAACATTTTAAGTGTGTATCAAAACTGCAAAGGATAGATCAAAATGTAGAGTCAAGTGGAGATATTTGTTATGCATTAATCCTAAAACACTGAAAATCATATGCAAGCATGAAAAGTCAATCGATAATACATAATTTCTTGGATACAATAGGTTACATTAGGTTAAGATTATTAGTTTTTTCAATATAACATGCCGCGAAGCTGATCCACATTAAATATCTTGTACCACAAGTAGGGATGTTGTTCTAATGAAAAAAATCACAGATCGGAGGTAAAAATGAAACAGATATTAGCCGCCCCTGTATATACATACATATGTGTATGTGTCTACATTAAATGTGATATGTGGAGGGATATGATATGAATATATCATAAATCGATGAATAAGTATCATACGTAAGCAGGAAATCTCGAAAGATAACTCATAAATCTTGGTTAAGTTGTTTAGGTTATGATGACTAGATCTTTTAACCTAACATGACGTAAAGCGGATCCACATTAAATATCTTGTAACAAAAAAGCAAGGGATTTTATTCTAAAGAGGTAAAAATGCCTTAGATGTTAATCGATCCTATATATGCATACAAAATGTGTGCGTGTGTCTACATTATGCCGGCATCAACCATGTATACGACTACATTATACCGGCATATGCCGACATCAACCGTGAATACGCCTACATTATGCCGGCCTATGCCGGTATCAACCGTGTATACGCCGTACATTATATCGGCATATGCCGACATATGCCGGCATCAACCCTGTTTGTTCATGTTA
>SDVV010025709.1:0-12376 GCA_016164225.1 Gammarus roeselii | reverse complement strand
ATATATAATTAGGAATGATTTTAGGTATATACAATATAAATAAATGTAAAGAAGGCTCCACCTTCACTACCCAGAACCCCAGGTAGAAGCCAGGGATCAAACGATGGGCAAGACCATGCCCCATCGGAGAGGGGCTGACGGTTCTCCAGAGTGTCGCACTCAAACCAATCTGCAGGTCGTAATCGACGACACAAATGAAAGCGTCTCGAAGCTGGACGCGAATATAACCGGAATGCAGAATACACTGGGCAAGATATGCAAAATGAAAGGCCTTCCCGAGCTGGAGACTGAGGACTGCTCGGCGCCCTCCAGTGAAGTCAGCGAACGTCTCACTAAATTCGAGAACCTTTGTGCAACTATGAATACCCGACTGGATGAGCTGATGAAGCGAATAGAGGCCAGGGAGCCCGTAACCTGTTTGTGTGCTTCCGCCTCTGACCTCTCCGATAACATCGCTCTCCTCCCAGCCGAAACTCGTAACGCCCGAACACCAAAAAACACAATGAGGAGACAATACACACGATTTGATAACCACAACCTATTCAATAACGGCCCTAAATTCCCCGAAGACTTGAAAACGACATTGATGTCAATGACAGACCGCATATTTGCCCATATAAACTACGAGAAGAACTGGGCTCCATGACTGGCCGTCCAATTCTCAACATCACCGCCAGCGGTGACGATAGCTTCACCATTAAAGTGGACACAAAACTTCAAAGTGACACTATACTCTCCAAAATCGTAATATGCAAAAAAAATGCAAAATCCTAGCACACCCAACTTTTTCCATGAGTTCAGGCCCGATTTATATCGAGGGTTTCCTGAGTGATGAAGCCGACGAGCCCATCACCGGCCTCGTCCAATACAAGGGATGTATAGTTGAAGCGAAAATCACACCAAAAATCAAACCAAGAAGAAACACCACCACGGCCCTTCTGGTTAAATTACATTGCCCCACTGCACCTAATTACATAGACATACCCTTCTTTGACGCCAAAACCAAGGTTACACCCTTCGAAAGACGTCCGATGCGATGCTATAAATGCCAGAAATACGGACACACGAGCCAAAATTGTAACGGTACAAAAAGATGCTCACACTGCTCCCACGACGACCACAATCATCGGGACGATCCCTTGTCGTGCCCATATGAAGAACCCCACTGCTTTTACGGCATAGTAAAGGGCCACCCTACGGGACACGAAGGCTGCCCCCAGGAAAAGACTGAGAGAGAGATCCTGCAATACCAAACTGAGCAGAAAATCGGGCGACGAGAGGCAGCGGCTGCGATTCGCTCCCCCCAGGCTGACCCTCTCACATAGGAGAGAAGATCCGCATCATTCCCTACCCACTTCCTCATAACGCATGTAGATGCGTTATGAACTCGCTATCCAAACAACTGGGAGGCAGACCGATAAACATGAACCGACGGGGAAAGAAGTATCTGGCCCACGTCGAAAATATCGAGCAAAGTAACGCTATACAAAGGATTAACAAAATAGACAAACACAAAGTAACTGTTGAAATACATCTGTTCTTCAATGCTACCAGGCGAATTATATACACTTCCAAGTACACTCCCAAACCTGACCTAAGGGCTTTTGCAGCAGGTTTAGCTGAGGATTATGGAATCACCAACGTTTCCCTAGCAGAATGGTTTAAGCCACGAAACATCCACACCACCGCATATCAAATCACTTTCCCAGGACGTGACACACCGGAATTTATAGAAATCCCGGGCGAACAGGAAAAAAACAAAAACTTACCCAGTGGACATCGCCTGCAATGTGCAAAAAATGCCTGGAATACGGCCACGTCATCAAATACTGCCAGCCATACATACCCCAACGCTGTAAAATGTGCGCCGGCGAGCATGACCGAAAAGACTGCAAGCTAGCCAACCTACATGCTACACTGTTCATGCCTCCATGAGGCAGGCGACCGTGACTGCCCAAAGCAGATGGACCAAAAAGCAAGGACAATCATACAAAATGACCGCAAAGTCACTCAAAAACAAGCCATCTAAATTTGTTTTTTTTTTTGCCGTAATTTAAATTACGTCAAAGCAGTTAAATCCACAACTAAGTCTACTCCATCAGACAATACTCGCGTACAGTACACAAACTATCAACATGACCCCAACACCCCTCTCCAGTACTAGCAATACCACAACCAGCCCAGCGACCGCCCTCGTAATAGAGGCGGGCGCCCAAGCAATGAATCCACCAGTGCCCAAGAAAAGCACTGCAATGGATACTGCCTCGATCGACTACAAGGAGAGGTCCAATAACCCGAAAATCAAAAGGCCGGGAGACGAAGATTCCTCCGACTACGACCGCGGGATACGCGACGCCCTCTCGCCACGAAGCAAAAAGATTAGCAGCACCCCACAATCCACAGCTCGCCTCGATCAGAGGGTTGAACGACTTCTAACCGTCTTAACTGCAACCGCACCCAGCGAAAACCAAAGTGAGGTATTCAACTCTCAGCTAACATGCCCAACACCAGAACATCTCACAAGTGGAAACGACCATCGCCTGCGCGAGGACGCGTTGAAACTCTTCAACGAAGAACTGATACCCCAATCCATTGATCTTCCATGCATCGCACTCGACTCAAATATCTCAACGACTACTACTCAGCCCATCATAATGGTTAAAAAAAACTCCATAGAAGAGGAACGCGCTCGCTCAAGAAGCAAACACAAAGATCGTACCCCTCGTCCTCTTTCTCCTACAAGAGCACTCACAGCCGAGAACGCAGTGAGTCTAGGAGATCATGTTCTACAGCAAGCGGACGCTCATGCAAACGCTCTCGATCTAGGACACCTGCGCCTCATAGACAAGAACACCACGAAAGTTCCTAAAAACCACGCGACCGCTCCAGACCACCAAAATCTGGGGGTGAAACAAATCCGAAATGAACAACAACACAATACTGTAGTGGAATTGCCAGGGACTTAGAAGCAAGAGAGATGAATTATTATCGCTAATCTCCAACCATAAACCTTTGGTGGTAGGCCTCCAGGAGATCAAACTCCGTGACACCGCCACCTTAACAATCCCTCAATATGTCACACACCGTCGCGAAGGTCACAATAATGTGACTGCACACGGCGGAGTGACACTTATGATCCATCAAAGCATACTTTCATCACCTCCTCCCTCTGGGAACAGAACTCCAAGCTGTCGCAGTGAAAATATGTATCTCAAGACCTATTACAGTGGTATCTATCTACTCGTCACCAAACCACGACCTCACGGAGGCATTAATGACCGATCTGCTTAACCAACTGCATCATCCCGTACTTCTACTTGGAGACTTCAACAGCTACAACGAAGTGTGGGGATGCGGGAGAACAGACCCCAGAGGAGTGATAATGGCCAACACCATAGACACTCACAACCTGGTTCTTCTCAACGACGGACAACCCACACGGATCACCCTCGAAAGTGAAACCGCCATCGATTTATCAATCTGTTCCCCTACTTTAGCTCCCCAACTCGTTTGGGGAGTCCTGCCTTCAACACGTGACAATGATTACAACCCAGTGATCATATCGCTCCTTACTAACCGACCAGACAGTCCTGACGCACAAGAACTTCGATTCAACTACCGGAAAGCCAGTTGGGAGGAATACTCGACACATGTCGCACGGGACGATGTGAAGGGCCTTCCCGAAGACATTTCAGAGCGCGACCGTGTCATACATCTATACGAAAAATTTCTAAGTGCCGCTATTGCATGCATTACCCAATATTTACCCTCAACCTTTTCCCAAAACCTTGGTGGTACCCGGAGGTACAAGAAGCAAAGGTTCAGCGTGACAAGATGTACGGAGCCTCCCGCCGCGCACGTTCCAATAGGAACCGAGTATCCTGGAAAAAGTAAATTGCCGTGTTCCCCAAACTTAGCGTGTTGAAGAAACCAGAAAACTGGACCCAATTAGTTAACACAATCAATCGAAACACCCCTCTTTTCCCAAGTGTGGGGAAAAATCAGACGTATACTGTCGTATGGAGACACTGTCTATTCTTCCTACGCGGACATCGCGGACAAACTAGCTCAGACTTTCAGCCAAATATCGCAATCAACAAATTAAACGGCTTCTTTCCAACGGGAAAAGATCCTAAGAGAATGTGAGCATATCGACTTCACTTCCGCAAATGAAGAATTCTACTACAAACCTTTCTCTGTCCATGAACTACGATATGCAATTGACAACACTCGTGAAACCTCACCCGGGGCGGACAGAGTGCACATCAACATGATCAAACATCTTCCTGACAACGCTCTCCCGCACCCACTAAATGTGTTTAATACGTTGTATCCAAATTCATTCTTTCCCAACCAATGACGGGAATCCATAATTATCCCGATACCCAAACCCGGAAAATGTCACCGCGACCCACAGCGACTAACTTGAAATGCATGCAGACCTTAACAACATTCAGTGCGGTGGCCGTAAGCGCCACTCCACAATGGACTACCTCGTACGTTTGGAATCAGACATTAGAAAGGCCTTCGTTTGAAGAGAACATGTGGTTTCCATATTTTCGACGTTGAAAAAGCATACGACACTACGTGGAAGTACGGGATCATCTAGGATCGCCACCGTAAAGGTTTGAGAGGTCAGCTACCACTTTTCATCCACCAATTTCTACAAAATCACACCTTCAAGGTCAAGGTGGGCGACACTCAGTCTCCGTCATATCCGCAAAAAATGATTATTTGTTTTCAAACAAGTGAAATCTGCTCCTTCAAACCCGTGGATTTTACACGTCGCGTTAACGTCACTACTTAAGACTGTCACTTGTAAGGTTGTGGATAATGTGTATTTAAAAAAAAAATCAATGACGTAGAGTTTCAAAGCACACAGATATACACGAATTACCCCTTCCGACTGCGTATTTCGCAGTTAAAAATGCAACACCATTAATCGATTATATTTGGTTTTGTTCGGGTATTCGCGGATAATATCATTCATGATTTGATGACTTGCCCTTGTATTTTCAACTAAATGTTCTCGATAAACTTTCTACCTGTATACCTTATAAATAAGGCTATTACTCTCTGCTCTATGTTCAGCTAAATTAGAACAAGCATTATATACGACGTGAACTAGTTTCATGTGGTAACAAGAAAGACAGAAAGATCCATCAGTTAGAACGCATTCACAAGCCTAAAAAAAAATGAACATAAAGATCAAGGGTTCCACCGATTGGTATGCTAGCCGCGCTGGCCCCAGGTTCATAAAGAAGGCGGAGCCTCCTATACACATGTGTGATTAATATTGTATACATACAGTGTAGACTGAGGTGCATTATAAGAGCCTTCTATACACATGAGTGATTAATATTGTATACTTACAGTGTAGACTGAGGTGCATTATAAGAGCCTTCTATACGCATGTGTGATTAATATTGTATACTTAGAGTGTTGAAATTAGAGTACTCGAGCCAGTTCTGGAATTTCATTTCTCCGGCCTGATTCTATACTTTATATTTCCAGAGAAGAAAATTATACTTCAAGAATTCCATTGTTTAAATCCTACGCTTTTGTTCCAAACATATTATAAGCACCGTTAACAATTCCTTGTGTAATGGATGTTCAAATGTTTTCGTTTATCAATTAATTTGTTGCTGAAGAAAATTAACATACACAAATTCTGCATAGTAGTTTGCTCGAAAGCGAAGCAGATAAACAGTGCCTTCGCTAGCCGAAATTTCAACAGTTTGTCCTTCGCCGGTAAATACCCGTTCCATCACAGACTGTTGCTGCGGCTTAGAACAAACAAGTATTTGTCTGACAGCCATCAAACTCGTATATTTATTAGCCCACGGGTCATGAAAAGTTTCGATTCTACCAACTTACAATTTTTCTCCTTGCCGCAGCTGGTGCTGCATTGGGAATTTTTGAAATGACAATCGTTTTTATATATTTATTCTACAAACTTTTTTGGTAAGTTTCAGAAATAATGACAGAAATGTTTGAACATTTGTCCTATTTTGTCCCTTATTTCGAGAAATAGATGAATTGGAGTCTATGAACAATGTCGCAGAATGAAAAATTCGATATCAATATGATTCCGCATATTTCAACATCAATTCAGGGAAACACAAATGACACTTGTTTGTACCCGCTTGGTCGCTCCGTGAGTTAACAGTAGAATAACATTAGTGTTTTACGCGATCAAACCTCGAATCTCTTCCACGAAGCTCAATGGGTTGGGGTCATTTCTTCCCATTGCATCAAAATGCAGTCATTTGTTTCAAGGTCAATTGTGAAACCCTTCGACCACACAGGAGTTTTCTGCCCAATACACCAAACTATGCAGTGATTTGTTTCAAGATAAAATATAAAACACTTCGACCACATAAACCCATTTTCAACGAACACGAATTCAATGATTTCGAGCTGCTCATAGCAACTTCTTATGTTCAGTAATGATAACTTGCAAGTGCGTTCTAATATGTCAAGCTCAAGTAAAAGCGGACGATGCTTTGTGACTGAAAATGAAATATTACGCAATTTAAACCATAAGGTTTTAGTATCGTTTGCCAGCCTTTCGAGCGAAGATCAGTCGATGACAAAAAGAGAGTATTTGTCATTACGAATACGACGTGGCATTGTGTGACTAACCTTGAATTGCGCAACACGTCCCCAGCCCCGTACACCATTTGGCTGATAGCATAGTTTTGATATTGAACTGCTATTAATTTAGTGTGTCATTGAACATAATAATTGGTGTTATGTATAAGTTTCACGATTTTTATAGATCGCTGATATAACTCGAAAACACGTGGAAAAAATAAATACCCTTAATGAACTGAAACTTAAGCTGCTCTGATTCACATCATCAATTAACTGTGATGCTTTTATGTTTTGATCACATCCAACAATTCAGAGGGACAGTTCACAAATCAGAATAATTTTATCCGCTGCTCTCCGGTCCCACAACATCGTCCGTCAGCTCTAATTGCTTTGAAGGTCAGTTAATTGACGTCGATCAACCAGGGAGTGGACTGCGGCTACAGGGACGTCAAGGGGACTGAAAAATACAGGATATTGACAAGAGACAGCAGCCGGGAACGAATGTTTTTGAAATAACTTAATCCATTACAGGACACCTGTCATGTGATAATCATTGTTTAGTATATGATGTGAGCTTATAATAGTACAGCTTGTCAGCGCTTATAATCAGACTATGGAAGACTTAGTTGGGGAGTACAACAATATTATGTGTTTCGAGGGTGAGAGGTCCCCGTATAATGTTTCATCATTATATAAGAGCGACATTCATAAATAATACCGAAGCATGTCCTGCTATTACTAAATTGACGTCTCAATTGATTTCGACGATAATCATCAATCTAGATTTCGTAATTCTCTCGTCTTTATTCAATATCTCAAACTGTCAACCTTTATTGAAGGTGAGTCTCAATGAGCGCATCAGGTACAATTATTATAGACCAGACTGTAGCGACGGCACCGGAGTTAGTCTCACTCACCAATACGGCTGACACGGGCATTCGCTTTAGTCATAAAAAAATAATAAGAAGAGGATTAAAAAATTATGAATTTCACAGTTTTATCAAGTATTATAACCTAATGCATTTATCAACGCTTATATCGCCACTTTGCGCCCTTTTGATTTTTAAAAACTTGATTTTGGTAAACATTGAGCTTGCCTGCACCTTAACTCAAATTTGTTCGCTCAAGTCGTACACGGCAAAAGTTTGCTACCGTTACCAGATGAATTCCATTGTCGCTCGTACCGCCAACAATTGAGAAGATCTCGATGAGAGAATTCTGGACGACATCCCGGAACCAGTTGCTGACAGACATGATGTCGGTGGAGCAAATTGACAGGGTTTCCGGGTCATACGTCCGATTGGCGAACTAATGATTGGCAATTAATGATTGGTGGTGAACTAATGATTGACGAACTAATGATTGGTGATCGAATGGTTGTCAACTAATTGGATTCAATCATCTTGCAATTACCGACTGGGAGAACGGAGGAAGGGTAGAGAGGAACGAATGGTTGAGATACTGGGAGGAAAGTTTAAGGTGGACGGATCGAGAGTTTGCTGAAGAATTGTGAGGTCAATTACCCATTGAGATAACAAAACATCTGTGAACATTGAAATTATATTAAAATATACAATATAAATAAACGATTGTTTAACCCAAGATCAGAAATATCTAAGACACATTCAAAATTAAGTGCTGTATTATTATATTATTCAACGCTACCAACTTGACAAAAATAGTCTACGACTCGAACACGAAAATATACGGATATCGTGACTTGATATCGCGCTCTATTTTTCGACAATCTTTCCAACGCTTCTCGCGTTGGTCAGAAATTTCCTGACCATTCAATTTAAACGGTTTTAATTTTACAACCTTACGTCTGCCTCGCACGCAGACTGAGAGACATCCCCTTTAAAGGGATCACGGGTTTAAAGATGTGAAATTAGGGATTTGAACTGAGATTCTGTGTGATGTCAGGGTGAACAATTAAAGAAACATCACAACACTCGGATAGTATGTATCAAGTCTACGCCAGCGTTACCTGTTCTGAAAACATGATTTGGTACTGAGATATATTTAATTACAAGTTATAAGAGAGGGTATTGAATAAATGAATCATTACAGCCATCCATTCAATGGATATTGATAGAGGAGACTCCCAAGTCTCCTCTGTTCAACACGTGAGGACAAAAAAAACGTCGTGATGAACTATTGATTTATTGAAAATGTGTAAAAATATATTAGGTCAAATGTCATTTTTGGTATCATAATAATATACTATTTACGCAGACTACAAATAAAGGAACTGCGAGAAGAAAATGTCCAAAGTGTAATCTTTTTTTGTATTTACTCACGTATTGTTTAGCCTACTAATCACAGATCTTGAAACTAATTACATGGTTGACATGACAGGCTACACGTGGGCAGGATAAAAACATTTCAATGGGTCATTTCAATAGGGCTGACGGACGAATAGCTTCAAACATGTTCGAGACAGGAATACGATGCTCGGGATAGTCATTATCGTAATGAAGAGAGAGAGAGAGAGAGTCTACGCGATAATGAACAATATTCTACAATGGTTTATGAGTATGTGAATTTATTATATGGAGACCCAGAAACGGTAGTCACAGTACTGCATTGCTTCAACAATGAGCGCATGAAAGCCTGGGTCGCCTATCTAAAGATGCTTATTTTGATAGGGTAGATCTATCGTTCATGCATCGAAGGACAAAATTAATAGGGGAAAAACTTCCATATGCGACCAACCGGTGTTTAAAGAATGCTGGCCACGGCTCATTTGGGTCATTTGGGTAACTAATTACATAATACCTCATGTTATAGTGAGAAAATAAGTTACATGAATGCCCTATGCTGTGACCCATTTGGCCAAATCCATGGCACGACAATCCATAAATGAACTCGTTCAAACTTCACCCGATACACTGCATTGCTGCTAACTTCACAACTTGATGAGTGTGATGAGTCGTACGAATGCGTGAATACACCTCATGATGTAAGTGCAAATTGCCCTTACAACTCGTGATTGGAAATTAGATGAAGTCAGAAGTGACTGGTCTTTGAATGCTGTTCAAACAAGCCTATTTTACAATGAATTGATGGCCGGGATGAACTTTTTTTATATGTACTGGTAATTATAAAAGACTATGTACCCAATGCAACTGTCATATTACAATTATTTTTAGATTCACTATTCTGACTCGTTTGCCTCATCATTGTCATCCACATACGTTCATATAAAATCCTTTCAATGTCCATTTACGCCACGACAACGCAATGTATTTGAAATTGAATTCCCCTTTAAAATCCTTCTCCATTGCACATTTCTTCATAGGATAAAACAACCAATAAACGAATAAAGTTGGTCCGGGCATACACTTTGTTTAGGTTTTATTCCGAGCGACCGACTTCTGTCAGCACTGGCAATATCTGCCATAGGAATATTCGCTCAGGTATTTTCTGAGTTGTGTATTCCCAAAATTCCCGGATAGAAGTTAACAGAGCCGGTTATGATTGTTTGGAATGGAACGGAATACTCTGGAAGTTTATTAATTGTTGAAGCATCTGTTCATGTCAGTAGCGACGAGGCAATTCATATTTCACGTCTCTATTTTGAGCTCGACAACCTGCAATGTTTTTCACGGCCGAACGCCCGTGTGAATATTATACCAGTCGATTACTTTTTTTTTTACTTTTTGAATAACAACGATAGATTGTAAATGGTTTCTCGATTGTTTTGCTGGGAAGACATTTCTTCATGGCATTCTATATTAGATCAATAAAGTGGAGGCCTACGGTGCCTTACAATAGGAATAATATCGGACGATCCAAGGGGACACTAAGGGACTGAAAGGCATCAGGACAATACGGGGCTAAATGGGATAAGGACAATACGTGGCTTATGGGGATAAGGACAATACGAGGCTAAATGGGCGGAGAACGGAACGGGGTCAAATGGGCTAAGGACGGAACGGGGTTGAATGGGCTGAGGACGGAACTGGGTTAAATGGGATGAGGACGGAACGGTGTTAAATGGGATGAGGCTGGAAAGGGGTTCAATGGGATGAGAACGGAACGGGGTTAAATGGGATGAGGTCGGAAAGGGGTTGAATGGGATGAGGATGGAACGGGACCCAAACTCATTTTAAACCGACAGCTTACATTTTTGGGAAAAAAACAAAACACTGCTACGAATAATGATAAAATGTCTGGCCATCCAATGGGAGAAAAGCCGAGACTAAAATAGTTTCCTTCTGACACAATTTATTTAATGGTAATTTATCCATTATTCTATAAGCAAAGTTATCGTGCAGTAAAGCTGTCAGGTTGCACATTATTTTGCCAATAGGTAGCTTCTCATTCGAATAGCCAGTATCCGCGTAAACTAACTTCAAACGTTCCGCGGGGTAATTTGCCGAGAGGTATCTTCTCACTCGAATAGCCAGTATCCGCGTAAACTAACTTCAAACGTTCCGCGGGGTAATTTGCCGAGAGGTATCTTCTCATTCGAATAGCCAGTATCCGCGTAAACTAACTTCAAACGTTCCGCGGGGTAATTTTATCAGGGTTACCCATTCGATTCAGCAATTATTGCACAGCGTGTCCACCGTGGCATTATTGCGCAGGTCATTGCCATTCGGAACCTTGGTTGCCTCCCCAATTGGGTTTGACGGCAATTCTTACATTAACACCGTGCCAAATCTCAGTTGTGTCTGTCGTGTCAACTGTCGTCCCTTGTTGGTGTGTGTTGGGCAACTCAAATGTCGTATCACGTTTCATGGTGTTTATCATGGTAACTGTCGTCCCTGGTTTCATTGTGTTTGGCATCTCAAATGTCCTTTCATGTTTCATATCCTCCTGACCTTTCTAACTCGCATTCTTTTTCCACTTCGTTTCGGTGACGTCTGCCGCCACGATACATTTCGTTGCTTAAAAATACTTCATTTAGAAACTTCCTACCATCAAAAAAATGTCATCCATTTGTATTGTGTGAAGCGTTTGAATATTGAGTCATGTTTCTTCATGAAATTTACCGTAGGAATATTGATGGTTAAATTCTATTCCGGAGGGCCGAGAAGGGACGGATTATTTCAAATGTTGAGCAAATAGTAACCATAATGTCATTTCCCTTCAAGCGCATTTATTCTGTGTAAGGTGGCACTACACGATGGAAATGACATGGATGCAAGGCAGAAATGTGACTATTGTTAAAATGAATGATTGAGTTGCAAGCGCACCAATATGCTTTCAAATGAACACCCTTCGTCACACAGGGCCTTTGAAAATAGCTGTCAAAACAATATCGCTTTTATTGCGTTCAATACAACAAACAAACGGATTTGAGGAAGCTAGCGACTGCATAAGTCTTTACCCTCAGACCCTAACTGAATCCTCGTTGCATACGCAATAGATAGGCTTGATAAACAAATAACAAGATGTGTAATATTTTGGAAGTATATGTTAAGGAACAACAAACTTATTCCTCACACCCAATAGAATTAAAATAAGTTGTTAACGGAGCGCAAGCGCATGACATGTGTTAACGAAGCGCATGCGCATGACATGTTAACGAAGTGCATGCGCATGACATGTGATAACGGAGCGCAAGCGCATGACATGTGTTAACGGAGCGCATGCGCATGACATGTTAACGGAGCGCAAGCGCATGACATGTGTTAACGAAGCGCATGCGCATGACATGTTAACGGAGCGCAAGCGCATGACATGTGTTAACGGAGCGCATGCGCATGACATGTTAACGGAGCGCAAGCGCATGACATGTGTTAACGGAGCGCAAGCGCATGACATGTGA
>SDVV010025708.1:0-12376 GCA_016164225.1 Gammarus roeselii | reverse complement strand
AAGCTTTCCCCCGACAGATGCTCCATAGAACATGCCATTAGTTTCCCAGTACAAAATTTAATTCACTGGATACCTTGTCGGGGCTTTCCGTCTAGAGTTACGTTCAAGGTTGACACCTGAAACACTCGTATAATATTATCCTGGAAAGTTTCAGCGGTCGGTAGTAGAATGTAGAATTTTGAGGCAGAAAAACTGCAGAAGTTTTTATTACATGTAATTGTTTTACCTGTTGTTTACTAAGTGGTGCCAGCTGGATCGCTCACAGCTTGAGTGAGTCATCGAGAGTGGTGGTCCACTCAAGCGGTGCAGGATTAATGTTGGCCGGTATCATGTCTTGGTAGAAATGTTTTATTTAGTTTCAAATGAAATTGGAATTTTGAGAGGTGAGGCTTACACATCTCACATCAGTCAATTCCATGGGTTGTGATGCCCGGTGGAAATTCCCCTTTAAGGGGAATTTCCACCGGACATCTTGGCATCAGAAAATAAATATTTGGTCGCATGTGTGTTTAGAAGTGGAATTACTGCCCAACTTGTGTCCTGTTCACACTACAGATGTCGCTGACGGGCTTCATGGGGATGGTCGGCAAACGGATTCGATTGACTTGTAAGTATTTCAAGTTAGAAAAATTGCAGGATTTGGAAAGCCCGACAAATTTTAGATAATTCAGACAAGACGAGAATTCAAGTGTGCAATAAAGTGGTTCGCTTATCGCTCATTTATGGACTCGTCGCTCGTAGATGTGCATCTTATGCGATTGAATAGTTCTGTGCAGAGCCACTTTGAATGAAGCATTCATTAAGGAAGTACGTATTCATGCAGAAACATCTCAGGCTATGAAAATGTGAGTTTAAGGGGATTAGGCCCTAACACCCTATTGACTGCTCTCGATGCATGCATTCCAGATGCAGTTTAAGAGCACACGTTGATATTGGTGTTGGGAGGGAGATTAAATGCTGCATTGAACATTGCGAATGAACTTTCTATTGTGAAACAGTCAATATAATGTAATATTGTGGTCTAGACTCTTACAATCATGTTTCATTCAACAATCAGCTCTTCACCGTGAATCATGGAGAATAATATGAGATATATATATTTTTTTCATCAAATTTGATTATCAATTGAAATAATGGAAGAAGTGTCGCTAACAAACTGATTCGCATCTAGGTCATTAAATGTTCAAGATAAATGTCAAATCAAATGATCGGTAAACGTTGCCCTCAATACAACCAGTTGGATATTTCAATGTTGTAAAGGTGATATAATAGTCTCTGAAAGTATTACATCTTGAAATCTTTAGGCGATATCCTTGAGAACGCCTAACGATGTTGAAAAAGCCTATTACAGTGCTCTCAAAAAACAGTTTTGCTGCAAAATTCGTCGTAATTTATTCAAAAAAGTAATTATAACATAATGAAAAAGGAACCTGCGAGTGCAAGATCATCAGGCCGCACCGATGTCTATTTCATGGACGAGTTAGTTACATGAGATACACCTCTTAATTATTTTTCAACGGAATAACGAGAAAAAATATTTTCGAGGTACAATTTCTGACTCATTCAGCGAGAATTTCATCTTCAAACATTTGATTGCATGAATTATCATGATAAACATCATCGAAAATTTCTGAATTGGCAAATGACCCTAAAAATCACGAGGTCCATAAATCGTCTATCACATAAGCTAGTCATGGGCTACGACTAGTATTCAGATGCCGTAGATCATGGGTTCAAATCTGGTAGAAAGCCGATCTTCTTTTTGGCAAAGTGAATCGGTTTTGTTACATTCGATAAAAAAAAAATTACGGGCACCGTAATGCACATACATATTTCTGAGTTTTTAGATGAGTAGTTTCGTCTTGCTGCTGTTATTAGTCGCTGTGGCTACTTAAACAATGCATTTCATGTCGGGTTCATATCGGCTGATCAGGCTAGTACCTTCACGAAGAGTCTTTTGAGCTATATTAGGTGAGTATTGGGTAGTATTCCTTGCTAATCCATCTTCGTTGTGAATATTTTCACGTTTTATTAGACAACGGGTCCAGTCAACATTTCTGAATTAATTCCCTACCGTCATTCAATACTTCCACTTCTGTGACAGCCATTTTGACTCCATTTGGAACACTACATCTGCAAGCCACTCGATTACTCACTATTCCAGCTACACACCCTGTCACCTGACGGCTGCGTGGGGATGAAAAAAACAGTTTCCTCCACTAGCTTCATTCGTGTGGCACGTGTTATAGCGATGAAAATAGTTGTAGCCCAAACTTTCGATGTGAATTCACATTTATCTTAGTCGGTTATTATCGTAGGTTGATCTACTGTACACGTTGATTTTAACTGGTATTCGTCGGGTTTATCGTCAGAAATCATCCATTCTCAAGAGAAAATTTTACCACCGATGACATCGAACGCTGAATAGCATCATGTAAGACCGTTTTGAATAGCAAATTGGAGGGCATCCCCCGTAAATACTCGATAAGTTTATCATCCCATAAACTCATCCATGCCGACACTATGGATGAACTCTTCCTGTTAATTGGAAAATAAATGAACTAGCTCAAACACAGAAAATAAATTTAACAGGAATTCAGATTTTTATTCAATCTGGACTTAGTTTTAATCTTGTATGCAAGCTGTGTTTTTATTTAAATAGTTTTGTTAGTCTTTTTTTCATCTAGAGGCTATTGTAAACACAGACACTAACACGCAATCGTGTGGTCCCTTACTCCTACTTATTTCCACACTGGCAGAGAAGGTGCTCGGCATCCCTCTTTCGTACGCGGGGTGATCTTTTCACCAATAGAGCTCCCCTGCGACCTCGTCCTCCAGTCGATGGCCCCGCAATTGTGTGAGAGTTATTGAGGCCATCACGGGCACCGGGGAAGAGTGGACACTGGGTGTGAATTATAAGGACCAAAGAGGGAAGAATAGCGGGCATGGAACGCTTGGGGGTAAGAAAACTTTCTTTCCGTAGACTAACAAAAATTACATAGCACGATGGGCTAGAATGGATTTCTCGAATCGATGCATTTAGGTCATTTATTCCAGACTGTCGCTGCCACTTTGAAATTCAATCAGTCCCCTGAAAACAAAAGTTCATTGTTCTTCTTATGAAGTATCGTCTCTCATATTACAAAAATAATAGGATATGCACTCGGTAATAACCACCTTTTTTATGTGATTGGATGTATCTATTTGAAAAAATTGAACGGTGAAAAGGATTTCTATTACAAAATCTTCAACGATCGTATTTGTTAGGTATAACTAACAATTTAATGGTTTTTATTCATCAACTTATCACACACACTTTACACATTCCCAAACATGAATAATGTTGGGAAATGTGTACGGGTGATAAATGGAATGTAAATGAATTGGCTGCCCTGGATGAGGACGTTATTGTGGGTTATACATTTTTTTGTTTCCATAGATGAGGAAATGAAAGTAAGTCAACGTTTTCCCCCTTCCATGTTCTTCAACATGCAAACGCATTTCGATAATCTACGTTTGGCTGCTTTCAATTGTAATGGATTTAATAACGCAGAAAACGTACCGTAATAGTTATGTTCAAATAATAAAATATGTGCGTTACAGCAAACATGCATGGTTGTACAAACATTATTTCTTTATTAGTCTATTTAAAGAAGGCAGCGTCCATTATTTTTCCCTCTCGTCAAGTATTTCAGAGGAAGGTACACCTAGAGGATGACCGAATGGTGGATTGACATCTTTGGGTCTATTTTTCCTTAGTGCGTATGAAAAAAAAAATCAATGATCATCGAATGATCGGTTTGTCTCTGCGAGTAGTAGGAATTTCGATTCTATTCGTTGATGTGTTTAGCCTTATGCAGATCACCAATATAAAGAGCTAGACTCAACGTCTAATGGAAAACTAGATGCCTTATTAGGAGGACCAAATTGTGATCAGGTTTATAATGGGGGACTTCAGCTCAGGTTTGTTATGGGGCCGCAGAACATTTATTGAGTTGCAGAAGGCTTTGTAGATGTTTCACTACTGCCACAGGACCTTTACTCATTTTAATCACGACGGAAGGTCAGTCAAATATTTCAACCACTCTGCGCTTAGCCCAGCAATTGCCATCAATGTCACGAGGGTTTATGTAGGATAATACACGCCATTGTCAGATCACTTGCTGCTCCAAGCATACCTCTCGTTTTGTGTGCTCTCTGCAATGACAGTACATAGTGGACACATCTAAGCAAAGACAGATACACACACACTTCACAGCGCTTGCACAGAGTCAACACAGAGTCAACACGATATTTCATAGCCACCCGCCTGCGGTGGACGTGGAGGAGTAGAGTAGCCCAGGGGTGACAGGGTCCACCTGTCGAGGCTGCGGTGCGGGCACCCCATGGCCCTATAGACATGCCATCATAAACTTGCAAATGTACCTTCTGATTTCTGCTTGCGATGCCGGGGTTCACCCGATATGATCGAGCACGTCATGACGTCGTGCCCAACCACATCACCCGGCAAGCTACACCATAACACCACGTCGGTGCGTTACCTATGGGAGCGCCCCTGCGACAACATCAGCTAGTGCGCTGGCCATGGCTCCTCCATCGCAGGGGGAGTTGGGGTTGAGCAACAACCACAGTAGTGGATGCAGCCACTCAATTTATAGACTTGCAATCCAATAACATTGCGAAACATAAATGTTATGCTTAATTTATAGAAATACGCTATGTATTCTTTCACTATAATTAGCATCCTACATGCAGATTCTGACATGAATAAAGTAGATGAACTCTATGGGCGCATAGGCAATGTAGTTCTGCGTCTGGTTGAGAAGCGTTCGGGATAGAAATCCCCTCAAAATGTCCCGGGTCCTCGGTTGAGCCAGAGATGTGGCTGTCTTGCATGACGCAAATGCTGAGTAACCCCGAAATGGCCTCCTACGTAAAAAAAAGAGTAGAACGAATAGCGCCAGCTAATACGCATTGCGCTTCTAAAAGAAGCATGAGTATTGACGAAAGAGAGAACAAATCTGGAACCGAAATACAGCTCTGGCTCTCATTGTGTGGATGGTATGAAATGGGAGGGAAATGTTTTTGAGATGTGGTGGGACTATTTTATTGCTATAATGAACGGTGCTGACTTGAATATTGTTAATGAGAAACTCAACCGTCAAAATAATGATGATGATGAAGTAATATGTGGGAGCTTAGATCAGCGATTGACATATTAAAAGATTTTAAAAAATAGGGAAGGATGGTATTCCAGCGACAGTCAATAAATTTGGTCCTGTAAACTCCTCTATGCCATGTATGCGTTCATCATCTTATGTCTAAGGGCTTATCAACTCTACTTAGGGATGTGGATGTATATCCAATTAGGAAACAATAGGATAAGTGACCGATGTAGGCAATTGCAGACCAATATCAAATACTACTGCTGAATCGAAGTTACAGGATATATTGATTGACAACCGACCGGGGGGATGTATCCAAGCAACATCAAACCAATTTGGGTTTGAGCCTCTATTTGGAACTTAGATGGCTGTTTCACCTTAAAATAAGCCAATCATTTCTTCATCAGTAGGGGCACGTATATGTTCCTTTGTTTTAAAGATGCTAAGAAAACGTTTGACCGCGTTGAACATTGGACACTTCAGGAAACATGTTCAGAGGGGGCGCATGTGCATCTCTTAGAACTACTAAAATACAAGTACCAACAGCAACAATGTGCTGACGATGAAGGCTTGGAGACCCAAAGGGATAAAGCATGGAGGCCTTCTTTCGCCCTTCCCCCCCCCCCCATCCTTCTATTCAATGTATATGTACACAGCCCATACGAACAGCTATCAGTTAGCGATGTTGGGTGTCGCATTTGAGATGCTGTATTAATAGGATTAGCTATTCTGACGATATGGTCATACTGGCACCCTATGTGGATGCTATCCATATCAGGCAAGGCCGAGGCCGCAACACCAGATATTGAGTAAAATACTAATAAGCCTGTCAGTATGCTATTAAAACCGAACACCTTACAGAGTATCCAGTTCGAAATAAATAATGAGCTAAATGGAACTCAGCTGGACTATGTGGCCAGCTCCTCATACTTAGGTGACTTAATAACAAACAACCGGTGTGATAAGGCTGATATCTTGAAGCAATTCGGAAAATTAACCTTTGTTGGCAGTCAGCCTATGAAGAAATTTAACTTCTGGAAAACATATCTTGATATGCTACCAAATCTACCGCAATTCACTGAGGCGTAAATTTACACTGTGGTGTAAATAGAAGTTAGGTGGTCGATTGGTGTCTCCAGGAGAACGAGGGCGAGCTTGTATTTGCAGCTTGTGAAGTTGACTGTCTTAATGTACGAACTAGAAAAAGAGCTTATAGTCTACATGAACTAATTATGATTTTTATCAATCGCTTGATCAAGGTCATATGTTATATTGAGGGACACGAATTATGGCCTTTCAAAGATAGACTAGACAGAATACTACTGGTGTAGGAAGATCCTCATATTGATAGTAATAATGTTCAACTCCAGTACGCTTCTCCAGGCTGTGGGTCCCCTGAATGAATGTGAGTGTCAGGCTGGGATGAATTAAGTCCAATACCGTTCATGATGCAGTAATGTTGGCTATTGCAGATACTGATACTAGATACCAATACTCAGATATTCGGATACTCAACTGGTATTACATTCCGTCAGATACATTAAAGTTTACATGATTGCATTGATTCAATTGTCTATACAATATTATATTACTAAGGTCATTTAAATGATAGAGATTTTATAAATTGGTAATGATACGTTACTCATTTACAAAAATATTAGAGTACTCATATACTATGTCATTTTGTAATCAAATGTATTTTATAACACTTGATAAGCAATGGTAGAAATGATATTTACATACCACCAATCATTGGATGCTGTTAGAGTGCCCTCTCTATTTGCTCTTGTTCTATTAGTCAAGATAAATAAAAACGTCGCATTTAAATATTGATTTCGATAAAAAAATATGTTAGGCCAACTGTGTTTTAATTTGATCATGACAATAAACTGTTAACAGCGACCTTTAATAGAGACACTGCGAGCTGTAACTCTCCAACATGGGATTGTAAATATAATTTACGCAAGTAATGTTTGAGACACGAATCCAAAATTTTGAAACAAATTTCATTGCTAACAAAACTGATTCCCTACGCGCAGGATAAAATGCATTCCAACAAGCTATTAAAAAAGGTATGAAAATAGGAAATTAGAGAACATGAAGCAGTAGAAAACACATCCATCACATGTCGTACATCAGCAATACCATTGCCAAATGTTTTAATCTCTTAACATGCAATTGCATCAAAATCTAGAATTTGTTTAGATTTTATCTGAAAGATTAGTTGATGCAAAAATTTTAGTCCGGTCCCACTTTTCACAATCGTACGTTATTAACATTCATGTGATTGGCACAAACTCATTTATAAAGAGCTCCTAAAAGTTTCCATTCAACAATTTGCTTGAATGGAAAGACGAGCAACTCAGACACAGGCAATTTTGATCCGTCTCGAGCAGTTTTCAAGCGTCCCCGAATGTAGAACAGCGCATATAAAGAAACTTTGGAGGATCGTGGGAAAGGTCAATTGTATGAAAAGATAGCGTACGAGTTTAAATTTAAATTAATAGGATTAGTTCGAGAGTAGTACTGAAGTGAACAGCTTTTAAGAGGTCATATACGAAAACTGTTCAGATGACTTGAGATGCGCTTAACAACCTTGGATTGATCATTATAGAAATTCCTGATGAACTCTAACTCTCGACTATAGGTAAAGTTTCTTGTCAAACAAAGCAGATTTCATAAGAAATGACAGTTGATACCAAGTCATTGAAAAGCCCTCCTATGCAGCCTTGTCGTTTGAAGGCATATTTGTTGTTTGATAATGGTCTTATGGAGAGAATTGATGAATTTTGATATAAAATGATATGGTATGAGAGGACAAAAAATGTTTTAACCAAAAAAATGTTTCATGCTTGAAGGGAAGGAGGGAAAACCTCTCTGCCAACGAACTATAACCAAACTGTGATGCATGGAGGCTTGATATTCAGGGCCGGTTTGCCGCAATGAGTTGCGTCAGTAAAGAAGATAGCTTCATGAAAATGACCGATACATTTAAACTTGAAGCCGTAACTTGGAAGCAACAGGACCGGGACATCGTTTGTCTTCTAACGTATAACAGTGATCTGGAGCATTACAAGCAAATAGAAAAATACATGATTGGAGACAAATAGTTTGGAAGTTTTACAATGGCCAGCTTTAGACCGGTAATCCAGTTGATGATGAGGGTGAGGTGAAAGAACAATAAATTAATGTGTATAAATTAGAGGTTACTTTTCAAGAGAATAACATGAAAATAGGTTGATGAGCATGACAATTTGCTGACTGTTAAGTAATAATAATAATATCACAAACGGATACCATAATGTATACTAAGAAGCTGGCTTTTAATATTGACCTCACTAAAATACATATTGTTCGGTTATTAAAATTGAATACAATTTTTTTTCCAGCAACTATTAATTGACAACATACATTCAAAATTGATTTAGCACGACATTGCTTTTCCAACTTTTTGCCCAATGAAAGTTTCGTCATACCGATAATAAACATCTTTTTTTGCTGATTAGTGCGAGTTTTTTGCTCCGTTTCTCAAGATCTGAAATAAAATGCATAATCATGATAATGTGCCCATCATTAGGATGCGTTCGGTCGTCTCGATTTATGGGCAACTCAAGGATGCACCTAAAAGTGTTCAATACTTTTAGGAACTATTCCTCAAAGTGCACAAGTAGGTAACTGCGTAGTTAGGTCAGGAATTATAAAGCAATGATGAACAAAAAGTGAAAAACGAATTCTTTGATTGAATCACTGAAGTTAATATGAATGACAGAAAAAAACGTTCAGTCGAGAGAGGTAAAAGAAAATTATGAAGGCATTTATTTATTTCATATTCGTTCAGTCATTGGAGTCCCCTATACTTGAATTTCTATTCACTCAATTGGATCTAAGTAGAAATTTAAAAAAAAATATTACGTGAGCTTACTCGTGTTTTCTTGCTTTACCCAAGTTGATGGTCCGCGACATTATTTCTAGAAAATATTTTCGTTGAAATCCTATCTAAAGGTAAACTATCTCCTAACATTTATTGATTCCAATAAAGAGTGGTTGGGAAACTCAGAGCAGGTCCGTGAACATAAAACAATAACTGATGAAACTAAAGAATAGTCTATTTATTTATTTCCGCGATTACTCTCTGCGTAACAAAGTATCTCGCTATCGTTTTTTTTGTCCTATTTTTGCTTGACGATACCGAAACCAGGTACTCATGAACTAGGCCGATACTACCCGTTATTCCCTAGTTCTGCCAAGGGCCACATTTCGCTCAGCGCTGAAGGTGGGCTATTCAGCGCAAAATGAACATAAATGAAATCATTCATAAAAAATGGGCAATCTTACAATACAAAAAATGCGGCTTTCCCATTCAATATTATTCTTGATAATTTATTAAAGATATTAACAAATTGTTTCATTGTTATGGTGAGATTGTCATATTTCGACCAAAATTCATCTCCCGAAATTATTATAGTTTCAGCGATGATGTCAGTCTGTATGAACACTAGTTTTAGTGTTCGAGTATTTCCAAAAACTCGGTCTCTCTGTCTTCCTCGACATTCAACAACTCATCAAAAAACTCAGCTCACCTTTTCCGTACAACACCATTTTTCGTCATCAACTGACCGTTTTCACCTTTGAACGCCTCCTCCTTTCCTGACTCCCACTTCCTCACCCTCTTCTCCTCTTTCCAGCACATGTTACTGTTTTCCACAAAATTATCTTTGTAGTTGTCATAGGCCACCATCGCCTTGCTTGCAACCACTCCTCGAAAGCTTTTCTTTTCCTCGCCACCGCCAGTTTGACCTTCCCACTCCACCACTCGCCGGCCTTCTATCTGCACCGGCCCACACGGCGCACACCACACACATTGTTTGCACATCTCAACACCGCATCTCTGAACGTCTCCTAATTTTCTCCACAACTCCCAGGTCCTGCCCTCATACGTTGTCATCTTTCTTCCTCAACGCCTGCTGGAATTCCTTAACTTTGTTTTCCACATTCAGTTCACTCATCTTCACTACCTCTTTTCCTCCTCCCACTCTTTTGTTCCCATTCCACCTCTGCCCCACCCGTTATCTTTCTTCCATCAGCAGATATTCAGATACTTCTCCACACTCTTCTTTCAACTCACCACATCCAATAACCATCCCACCACTCTTCTAGAAATCAGCACAAAATCCATCAGCGTTCTATCCACCACTGCACCATGGGCCATCCTTACCCATGTGTACTTGTGGATATCTCGCTTCTTGAGTAAGCTGTTTCCGAACAACTGATCCTGTTACATGCACAGACCTATCATATTTTTCCACTGTCATTTCTACCAGGAACGCCATACCTCCCTACAACATTCTCCACCTGTAGCAATCGATCAATATCAACGCCACACCGTCTTATGCCCAACCTTCCTCCACGCCATACCTTCTTCCACACACCACACCAAACTCACATTCGCCTTTCCGTTCAACTTCATCTCACTCAGCGCCAGAACTCCAAACTTCCTCCTCACAATTTTCTCACAAATTTCTCTCCACTTTGCTTCATTCGTACTACAACCACGCACATTCAGCGACCGTAACATGAGGATTCGGAGAGGCGGTAGCCTCCCCTTCCCCCGCCCCTCTTGCCGTCTTTTAAGGAGGATCTTACAGAGGAGGGGATTCCTAGCCCCCTCGCTCCACCCGTTTTAGTTGCCTTCTGCGGCCCGCAGGGGTTACGGTAGCACAATTCTCAGATACAGGGTTATAATATAAGAAATCAACTGCTAAAAATTGAAGAAAGAACAATTGGAAAAAAACTTTACATGTAACTACAAAAATAAATATCATGTAAAAGATGTAAAGGCATCGGACCCCAGACACGCATAACCCGTCAACCGAGGAGACTTACCGAGTGGGTTGAGCAAGTTCTGAACTGTATTTAGAGACATCTATCCAAGAAGGAACTCTCTTACGGCTTCTCGGCATAATATCGACGACAATAGTTCTCAATAGGAGATAGAAACCAACACTGTAATGCCAGGCATTATTATTCCATTAACCTCACCGAAACATCCCAACCAATTCATAAACTTTGCGTAGCTGATAATTACCCCTTTTGGTTTGCTGTTGAAGCACATTACTATGCGCAGTATGCATAGAGGTCGTAACATCTCATGTGCGAACAGAAAACATGTTTGGGAAAACAACTACTTTGATTTGAGGTTAGAAAACTTTGGCGTACGCCGCAAGCACTTTTATGTGCTATCGTTTCGCCAAATCTGGTGTTCAGTATGAGCTTGCGTAACTTTTAAGTACTGACGGAGTTACTTTAAAGGTGTCCTAGACTTTGAAACTTTCACCACTTCGCTTTGCTAGGTTAGTGTTAGTGTTAAGCAGCCCGTTAAAACTTTTTCAGAAAGCACTCTGTATAAAAAAAAATTGGACAATATCCTAAGAAACCTCATTTTCTCGACCAAGAAGAATTCGGTCAGTTTGCCTCGCAGACGCGCTCAAGTTCAACGGCTGAATGCAACCACTGACGCAAGTAATTTAACGATCACGCAAATGAGCAAAATTTATATATTGTTTGGAAGCCAAGCTATTGTTACCAAAATTCACCTGTTCTATGGAAGTTGAACAGCTCGGAGAGTTGGCGCTGCTTGTGTGAACGTGTTCACACAAGCGGAATGGCAAAATATTCTTCTGCTTCAAAACTCTGGTCATTCGTGCGCATTTCTTCAGGTGGTAATTTTTGAACGCTCCAGAATCTATTTAACACTATTTTGACGCTCTAAGTGGATGCCATGTAATTAAGTGAACCTTATTCCATCGATATAAATTGTAAACAGATTTTCGATGGAGCGAAATCTAGTGCACCTTTCAGGGGACGATGTCAGTCTGTTATGTCCCGACGTAGCAGTCGTGCTGCCAATCAGTTCAGGAAGACGCAGTTTACAGTGTCCTCCGGTACAGTGCACCTTTGTGAATTCAGCTGCAAGTATATTCCGACGCTCAAGTAGAAGGAGACTGTTGGTGAACTCTAATGAGATGAAACTATGAACACATGAAGGGGAGAGACACGTAATATTTACCATGAAACTATGTTGAGGTAAGGAGATCAGTGTTGTTTTGTGTTGCAGTTTTCTTAAAGCTCAACAAGGTTTCGATAATTTTAAAATGTTAGTGAGAACACTAAATTCAAATTTATTATTAATAATTATATTTATATGTATATGA
>SDVV010025707.1:0-12376 GCA_016164225.1 Gammarus roeselii | reverse complement strand
ATATTGAAGGAGTCACAACTCCCTCAGCTCTGAACTCCTGACAATATAAATTAATCACCGTCAGGCTAGCCAATAAGTTCGACAGATCCACTTCTCATCAATAATATTTTTGGATTTAAAAGGTTTACCAACACATTCTGTTGCAAGGAGTATTTAATTAAATTCGATGTCAAACATGCCATCAGCTGATACAGCGAGGGTTTGACATCTGAATTACAGCGCAGGAAACAAAAATCTTCTCCTAGCAACTCATTCCATGAAAGATTACTATCTCCAGTTACACTTATTCTGCTGATGTCATAGAATGGAAATTCAACCTAAAGTTTTTCAATTAAATTGTGGTTTCGCACGTGAGCAGATAGTAAGATCGACAGAAGAAAGAAGGGCATATAATCTCCATGCTCACTCGATCAATACTTCCAAAACTCAAAACACGACTCATAACCAGTACTTCAATGTCCAATATAACCTGCCCTAATGTAGACTTGTTGTATTTATAACTGAAATACATTCATGGACATCACTCAGCTCCCACAACAGCGAAACAGTTCAATTAGAGCTGGACTGAAATGATTGCGGGTCTGTTTATAACTGAAATACATTCATGGACATCACTCAGCTCCCACAACAGCGAAACAGTTCAAATAGAGCTGAACTGAAATGATTGCGGGTCTGTTTATAACTGAAATACAATCATGGACATCACTCAGCTCTCACAACAGCGAAACAGTTCAAATAGAGCTGAACTGAAATGATTTGTGGTCCCTAAAACCCTGGAATCAATTATCACTCGGCTTATCGTATTTAAAATACGTGCTGTTGTGCTTACTTATATTCTTTGATTTTTGTCATTAGAGGGCAGAATACTTTCCTTAGATCCTTCTTGAATTACACTAGGGCACAGATCTTACAGAAATACTATGAACGGGAATTAAAGAGGAAGTAAATTACGTTTGACCAGCTTTTGTCCGGACTGGGTTTATGTTTACGTGTTGGGCGGAGACAGAGGTTTATAGTTGCAGTTATGTTTCATAAGCCGGGATCATTATTGGACGTTTAAATTATTATTGATGTTTATTTATTTCGGACTCCTACATGGAGCTGTGTGGGTTAAAATAAGCTTATATTTTTGCGTAGTTGACGAAATATAAGGAGACACGTATTCAGGATCTCGGCACAGTGATCATGCAGTGAGTCAACATTTTTTACTCACGAAACAATCCATTAAGTTCATATAAATAGACAAAAATGTTCATCACAATAATTCCAACTCGGTCACTTATGAAGACCAAACCTTAGCCTGCCCCCTAATTACAATTTACTTGAGAAAAAATATGAACATTAATTATTTTAGTGTCACTAAAATAATGAATGGTCCTGGCCCAGCCAGGACCAATCCGCCGAGCTGAGGATAAACAGCGAGGCCGAATTTCCTGATTGCTGTAACTGGCAGTCTTTGATGGACCTCCGGCAGGATGGAGTGGTTTTCAATGACAGATGGAAGTGGATAGACCTGAGAGAGCAGAGGATTGCTCAAGGAGAGAAATAGGGAGTAGGTACCGGATAGGGAAAATCGTTTTGGCAAGATGGAAGCAAAGAAGACCTACGGGTTGAGAAATAGTCCACGGGAAGTGAAGAAAGGATGGGAACTAGAGAGCATATGGATCTGAAATAAAATGAGTGCAATGGTCAATGCAGGGTAGGAGAAGGATCTTGAAATATGGTGAGTAAAGTGGGCTGCAGCAAGGGGGTAAATGGATCTGTGTCGACACTGTGTAGACATGGCAGTTTTTTCAATAAGAGGTAAAGTACTCAATCACATAAAAGCCTATTATAAAGATGGAAAAAAAAGATTTATGTATGAGCAAAATTAATACGACATGAGTAGGAGGGATTCAGAAAAGTGTATAGGTTTCATGTAGTCGAAGATTCTCCTTTGAGGATGAACTGTTCTTCCTAGGGTTCGTTTTCTACGAAGTGAGAGAAAATTTTCTCATAAGCGAAAACAATCGAAAGTTTACCAGAAATGTTTATCAGGATTAAATTTCTCAATTAAAGTAATTTCTACGCGGATATGTATCAGATTATTAGTAGGATTGAATGGACATCTCTTTACAATGGTTAAAAAGTTTCGATCGAGGGAAAAACTTCTTTAAATGGTTTCATGACTATGAATCTAACAAACAATCAAACCAACATGAAGCAAATCTTGAGTCGACTGCCACTATTAAGAAATTAACAAATTTTATGTATTATTTTTTGTATAGTAGGAGCATAATTATTGAATTTTTGTTGCATTGTGTTCTGTTTGAGGTTTTTTGTTCAGTAGGTCTACAATTCGATGTTATTCGTAAGCTGGGCGTTTGGGTATATATTGAAAATATTCCTGATTAAACTTTTTATTATTGTATCAACTATAAAACAATCTCAATTATGCCGCAAACTGGTCTCTCGCAAATATTGAGAAGTCATGGATACTTTTTTGAGAAGGGAAGTGAATATTTGTAACCATTACCTCCTGCCCATCGCAATACCTATGTATATATTCTATCCTGTCCAAGCTTCTAGTCAGATCAGTGATAACTTCCTTAAACACTCTTGCTGATCGGCATATTTAGAGGGGCGTTCCAAGTGAGTAACTAATTGGTTTTTACTGTTTTTGTTAAACTATAATTTGGGGAGCTCAAAATTGTCGATATATTTTATTGATACAACTATACCGTTTATCCTGGCACCATTTTTTTTTTAGTAGACACAAAACAACAGCTGTACACAAGAAATGGATGCTAATCCGGTGGAACAGCTATACAAGAAATACTGTAAAGTCACTGTGCTCGAGGCTACGTGACTCAAACTATACTTATGAGCGGATTTATTGATTATTTTCAAAATGCACCGCATAAAAAAATGCCAAACGTTGAATGAAGCTCCTGCGACAATTTTTTTCTTTGTGGCACGATTCGTGCAACAAAATTATGATAAAAATACTGATAGAGTCGGCATAAATTTTACCAGAGAACAACGATCTGAATTCCCTTTCTACCTATTCCGTCAAAGACTGTCCGCAGAAACATTATTCGCACAGTTCTATACACTCGCAAAACACAGGGTGGTTTACATCGCTGGATCGAAGCAGCACTTTGTCTGCTCGGTCAAACATATTTCACAAACACAGCGTTTGCAACCAACACAAAGACGAGCCGTGTCATTGGTGTAGGCTATTCACGTGAAATCATTCACTATTTGTCCCTGTGGATAGCGATGGAGCTATCGGAACAGATTGATGCCATAAATGTAGACTAGCAAAATATCCTAATGTAGCAGAATATCCTAATGTAGACCAGCAGGTGCTCGCCACCGAAAGCCCTTCCCCCGCCACCGAAAGCCCTTCCCCCGCCACGGAAAGCCATTCGCCCACCTCAATAAAATTCCCCGCTGTTACGCTTCCTGGTCTCTCCTATACCCTAAGGCTTAGGCCAAACATACATTAGCTATATTGTCTTTGCAGCTGAAAACTCGTGCCATGCATGACTCGGACAACACGTTGGCTTTTATAACATTAATCGTGCGGTCGCACGAAGAAAAAGTATTAAAAGATCAAATTGTGTATCTCTTGGAGAAACAGGATGCGAACGAAAAGTATATGAATGCAGATATTGCCCTCCACATATAAAAACAAACCCCCAATAGGAAAATATTGCTCTTTGAATTTGTGGTCACGTTACAGAACAAATTCATACAATGTTTCAATAAATCAATAAAGGTCAATGCTTTCTGAAACCATTGGTGGATTATTCAGACTTTCAAACTAAAATTCCCGCGACAAAGGGATTCCGTCTCATCATCTAGACGCAACGACCTGAAAAGAGACCTAATGAAATGGAAAGTCTTTCTTTAAAGTTCAATGAATGGTCCTAATAAGACCATTAACCTCAGATCGTACATGACGTAGTTTGCCAGTCCATGCTCTGGTTGGTACGTTGTTCCATCAATCATTTCAAACTAAGTTTCAACGATATTCATGTAATGGCATTGCAGACGAGGCCTTTGAAGTCGATTTATAGTGCCTCAATTGACATCTTCATGGAACCTGACAATTGTAATTAGTCTCCCCGTCAAGCCTCAACACGTCAAGAAGCGCGAGGAACCAACAATAGGCCGTAATTGGACCACTTGATGCTTGGTCTCCAGCTCGACGGATTGATTCAATGAGCCTACCATTGCAGTACACCTTTCAAATATACTCTAGGTAAATACAAAATGATTTAATTTTGTTTGGAAAATTCTGCACAACCGATTTCGTTTTATAGTCCGGACCTGATACCAACAACATCGTGCGTCTTTGATTTGAGGTTGGTTCTGAGTGTAAATGCGGCAGTTGCGACTCAGATACAAATCATGGACATGACTCGACTGTGAACCACCTTCTCGCGATCACCATCGACTATGGCTGTCCGTGAACCATCATAAGTTCATCAAGTACCTCTTTTGGTCAACCGTTGCCAATGTTGAGTTCCCGTAAGCACGGCCGATCACAGTGATAAATCCAGCAGGTTGCTGTGATGGGACCGTGCTCTTGAAATAAATTGGTTGATAAATTTTGACGAAATTATGTATCATCAGTGAGAAAGATGAACAGAAAAGTTCCTTAGGTTCAAAGTAGAAAAAAAGCCGAGGACACTAACGAATGTTTTCGAAAGCATGGGAAAATTCATCAGTCAAAGAATTGGAGAACTTATTGAACTACTTCAACTTGACCCTGATCCTGCATACTTGAATAACTGTCTTTATTTGCTGCTGCTCTATAATGATTAATTTCCAATAAAACATTTAATTAAATACCTTATTTATATTCAGGTGGGGACATCCACACAAGGCAAGGTAGCATGGTCTGCCAAGTCCCACTTGACTCATTTCGATAAATTCATATTTCGGAATCCGACCAATACTTGGATCATGCATTTCCTACTATGCCACTCGACACTAACCACTTATAATATATGTTTGAGTTCCGAACTAATTATTATTTATAATTTGCTTCCATGTTCCACCGGAGTCCCAACGCGAAGTTAACGCAGACTTTCGCGTAGGGCGGTGTTCCGAACTAAGAACTGAGAGCAGGTTACCCTGGTAGCTAGGATACCACACCAAACATTGTGGTTGTTCAGCAGCTCTTAAGAATTCGTGTGATTTACTGTTAAGATGAATGAATCTCAATGGTAACATTAGCTCGAAATAAATGCCTTCAATTGTTTTAATTCACGAGGGTTCCCCAATGCACCGCAAAACCACACGGCGACCCAACGCTGTCGTGTAACCACGAAATTTTCCCCGACAATGTTGTTGACAAACTAACCGTCCGTTAAAAATCCCAAATTCTCTACTACCGTTAAAATAAATAATTTGTATAAGATAATTTGACTAACGATTTGTTGGGGATTTAGGTTGAATCAAAACGTTGTTTTAATCGTGTGCAAATGAAAGATTAACGACGTTCATTTTACAAGCAGTGATAGATTAACAGCGTTCCAATTACAAGCAGTGATAGATTAACAGCGTTCCTATTACAAGCAGAGATAGATTAACAGCATTTCTATTACAGGCAGAGATAGATTAACAGCGTGCCTATTACAATCAGTAATAGATTAACAGCGTTCCAATTACAAGCAGTGATAGATTAACAGCGTTCCTATTACAAACAGTGATAGATTAGCAGCGTTCTCATTCCAAGCAGTGATAGATTAACAGCATTCCTATTACAAGCAGTGATAGATTAACAGCGTTCCCATTACAAGCAGTGATCGATTAAGAGCATTCCTATTACAAGCAGAGATAGATTAACAGTGTTCCCATTACAAGCAGTGATAGATTAACAGCGTTCCTATTACAAGCAGTGATAGATTACCAATGTTCCCATTACAAGCAGTGATAGATTAACAGTGTTGTTCTTACAAGCAGTGATAGATTAAGAGCGTTCATATTACAAGCAGAGATAGATTAACAGCGTTCCCATTACAAGCAGTGATAGATTAACAGCGTTCCTATTACAAGCAGTGATAGATTAACAGCGTTCCCATTCCAAGCAGTGACAGATTAACAGCGTTCCCATAACAAGCAGTGATAGATTAACAGTGTTCCCCTTACAAGCAGTGATAGATTAAAAACGTTTATATTACAAGCAGTGATAGATTAACAGCGTTCCCATTACAAGCAATGATATATTAACAGTGTTCCCCTTACAAGCAGTGATAGATTAAAAACGTTTATATTACAAGCAGTGATAGATTAATAGCTTTGCCATTACAATCAGTGATAGATTAACTGCGTTTCTTTTACAAGCTGAGATAGATTAACAGCGTTCCCATTACAAGCAGTGATAGATTAACTGCGTTTCTTTTACAAGCTGTGATAGATTAACAGCTTTCCCATTACAAGCAGTGATAGATTAATAGCTTTGCCATTACAATCAGTGATAGATTAACACCGATCCCATTACAAGCAGTGATAGATTAACAGCGTTCCCATTACAATCAGTGCGAGATTAATAGCGTTTCCCTTACAAGCAGTGATAGATTAACAGCGTTCCCATTACAAGCAGTGATAGATTAACAGCGTTCCCATTACAAGCTTAGTGTAATCTGATAGATTAACAGCGTTCTCATTACAAGCATAGTATAATATGATAGATTAACAGCGTTCCCATTACAAGCAGTGATAGATTAACAGCGTTCCCATTTCAAGCTTAGTGTTATCTGATAGATTAACAGCGTTCTCATTACAAGCATAGTATAATATGATAGATTAACAGCGTTCCCATTACAAGCATAGAGTAATATGATAGATTAACAGCGTTCCCATTACAAGCATAGTGTAATATAATAGATTAACAGCGTTTCTATTACGAGCATAGTATAATATGATAGATTAACAGCGTTCCCATTACAAACATGGCGTAATATGATAGGTTAACAGCGTTCCCATAACAAGTATAGTGTAATATGATAGATTAACAGCGTTCCCATTACAAGCATAGAGTAATATGATAGATTAACAGCGTTCACATTACAAGCATAGTGTAATATAATAGATTAACAGCGTTTCTATTACGAGCATAGTGTAATATGATAGATTAACAGCGTTCCCATTACAAGCATAGCGTAATATGATAGACTAACAGCGTTCCCATTACAAACCTAGTGTAATATGATAGATTAACAGCGTTCCCATTACAAGCATAGTGTAATATGATAGATTAACAGCGTTCCCATTACAAGCATAGTGTAATATGATAGATTAACAGCGTTCCCATTACAAGCATAGTGTAATATGATGGATTAACAGCGTTCCCATTACAAGCATAGTGTAATATAATAGATTAACAGCGTTTCTATTACGAGCATAGTATAATATGATAGATTAACAGCGTTCCCATTACAAACATGGCGTAATATGATAAGTTAACAGCGTTCCCATAACAAGTATAGTGTAATATGATAGATTAACAGCGTTCCCTTTACAAGCATAGAGTAATATGATAGATTAACAGCGTTCCCATTACAAGCATAGAGTAATATGATAGATTACCAGCGTTCCCATTACAAGCATAGTGTAATATAATAGATTAACAGCGTTTCTATTACGAGCATAGTATAATATGATAGATTAACAGCGTTCCCATTACAAGCATAGTGTAATATAATAGATTAACAGCGTTTCTATTACGAGCATAGTATAATATGATAGATTAACAGCGTTCCCATTACAAACATAGCGTAATATGATAGGTTAACAGCGTTCCCATAACAAGTATAGTGTAATATGATATATTAACAGCGTTCCCATAACAAGTATAGTGTAATATGATATATTAACAGCGTTCCCATTACAAGCATAGAGTAATATGATAGACTAACAGCGTTCCCATTACAAGCCTAGTGTAATATGTTAGATTAACAACGTTTCCATTACAAGCCTAGTGTAATATGATAGATTAACAGCGTTCCCATTACAAGCATAGTGTAATATGATAGATTAACAGCGTTCCCATTACAAGCATAGTGTAATATGATAGATTAACAGCGTTCCCATTACAAGCATAGTGTAATATGATAGATTAACAGCGTTCCCATTACAAGCATAGTGTAATATGATAGATTAACAGCGTCCCCATTACAAGCATAGTGTAATATGATAGATTAACAGCGTTCCCATTACAAGCCTAGTGTAATATGATAGATTAACAGCGTCCCCATTACAAGCATAGTGTAATATATACTGTTTTTTAGTATTAGTCCAACCACGAGACATTACTTTAATTTGAATCAGTGCAGAATTCATTAACGCATCACGTCAATTCCTTTCCAAACAAACAAAGCGGTGTTGACTGTTTTTAGAACGGTAACTCATGTGTTATATATTCTATCCGTTACACCCTTTGCTCGCCCCTCAGCGGCATAACGATGTTGCAAGCCATCCTGCGTGTCGAAGACATGTTTCCATCTGCACCGTTTATCTTGTTTGATTTGATTGCGATATAAGAGTATCGGAAGGTATTTACGCTTGTCGTTTATTGACAGGAAGTCAACAATAATGGAGAAGTGTTGTGCCGACTGTCGTGGATCTCGACAGGCTCGAGTGATAAAGCTAGTCTTTCTTCGAGCACAATAACCGTGGGTTGCAGGATCTAACAAACGTGCAATAGTGTCAGTGTTGTCTTGAAACCAGTACGTTTGTGCAGGGTGTCTTCAAACAAGATCGTGCATTCAGGGTGTGACTGCAATGCTTGAAGAGAACAGAGAAATTAAAACCTTGAAGCCAACTCACAGACCCACCACCACAACTTGTACGGCTGGGGGGTGAGGGAGTTGTTAGATTGACATGAAGGTTGGGGAAAATTTTGTGAGTGGTGTAGCTGGACCAAACGCTATTTGAAGCTTTATATCATCTTAACAAGTTGCATAATGACATTTATAGTTTATTAATATGACAGTAGAGAGATTTCGAGGTATACCTCTCAAGTACCTAGAGGCTCTACTCACCACAATCTGGCCCAGCTGCCTAAAAATTTACTATATGAGTAAATGATACAGAGTAATCCAGCTGTCCGAGTAAAACAGGTAACAACTCACTGGGAGACGACAATAAGCAATTGAATTTCTTCTCTAAGTTTAATCTCGCAGGATGTCCCTGGTAGCCTCAAGACCAGGTATGCCGGGGCATTTTCAAAACATATTAGGTAACACCACTTAATTGAGAGAATACAAGGAACACGTTCAGCTTTTTGTCCTACGCTGTGTTCTCGCCAAAAACTGTATCAACAGTGTTATACGGCATCCTGCTTTGAAATACAACCCAAATTCTACTGCTTTTTCCTCTGCTTTTTGACGATCGTGTATATAACATGAAAATTTCCAATTTGTGGTCAATATTACCTTCTACCAATACCGAACGATCTGCTGGTAATCAGCAATTGGAAATACGGAACAAGTTTCACCTTACAATCTGTCCATTAATTGCAATCATGGTGATTGCGGAGGATTGTGTATTCACAAGGAATCGTGTTCCAGTGCAGCCTGTCCATGAGTCATTGCAATCATGGTGAGTGTGGAGGATTGTTTATTGAGTCATCGCCATCTTGAGGAGTTCTGCCTCGTATTGATCATTTCCTTAGTTTCAATAGAATAACCTTATTGCACAAAGCGGGTATAGACGCCCTGTGCCATTACCATAGAAGATTGGGTTTATTGACACAGAAACATTGAACACGTGGATTCCATTACACTATTTACTTCACTTCTGCTTATTTTTCAGTCCAATAGCCGTAATGTCGTTCGGAAGAATTGAATCACCTGTTGACACAAGTCAACGGAAATGTATCTACAGGGTAAAAAATTCTAGCTTTCATAAACAATCGCTCATAAACAAATAGAGGTTTGAACTCAATTCTATAACGACAGTTTAGAAGTCTGCAAAGATACGATTGTCAATTCAAGGGGCTTTTAGTTCTGGACATTACGATTGCTGCTGGACATTACGATTATCATTACGATTGGTGCTGGACATTACGATTGTCAATTTATTGGTGCTGGACATTACGATTGGTGCTGGACATTACGATTGGTGCTGGACATTACGATTGTCAATTTATTGGTGCTGGACATTACGATTGGTGCTGGGCATTACGATTATCATTACGATTGGTGCTGGACATTACGATTGTCAATTTATTGGTGCTGGACATTACGATTGGTGCTGGACATTACGATTATCATTACGATTGGTGCTGGACATTACGATTGTCAATTTATTGGTGCTGGACATTACGATTGGTGCTGGACATTACGGTTGTCAATTTATTGATGCTGGACATTTGCCGCATTTGATTTCATAAACAGTGCAAGCACATAAAAAATCCGTTTGGACTACTCAATCGAAGGTGAATAAACCTTATTTCGAAATACTTCGATGATGTCTACGGTGGAATGAATCATGACAACTAGCCGTTAATGGCACCTGCGTCACCGACTTTGTGAGCCTTTGTCAACGAAGCTCATTTAGCGATAAACTTACTCGATTTGGTCAGGTAAGAAAAACTTCATCAATATTACCCATTCGTCATCGATGTAAACACCTGATATAGAGAGAGACGATGAGTGAGAAACATACCGATCATTATAGCTACCTTTTTCTGGTCCCCGGAGGTTGATATCTGTATCCACTGCTGAACTTTACTAAGTAAAGTAAGTGGAAGCTTTTATCCGTGGACGAAAAACTGATGACTTCAGAAATTGTGGTATGATATAGGTGATGGTATGATACATGTGTTGATATGATGCATGTGTTGATATGATGCATGTGTTGGTATGATACATGTGTTGATATGATGCATGTGTTGATATGATACATGTGTTTGATATGATTCATGTGTTAATATGATACATGAGTTGATATGATGCATGTGTTGATATGATGCATGTGTCAATATGATAAATGTGTTCATATGATGCATGTGTTGATATGACACATGTGTTGATATGATTCGTGTGGCTTGTTTGGGTATGCATTCAAATGCATCAATTTAATTTATTCATTCATCACATCGCTTCAGCTGTGTCGTCAAGGCAATGCACGGGGTCTTCTTCCAACTGAGCAGCCCTTAGTGGAAGAAACATTTCATTGATGCTGTCCTTACTGACATTCACAGATAAACGTTGTGTTGTACGTTTATCTGTGAATGTCAATAAGGACAGCGATAAACGTTGAGAGCGATAAACGTTGTATTGTACAGAATAGACATGCTGCCGGTAATATTGTCAAATATTGATCTCATTTACAAAATTTAGTATTTCTACGTGTTGCAATGGAAAATAAACACAAGACACTCCTCTGTCTATGACCCTCATCCCGGCCAGTCTGGCACTACTCGGTTATCTCTTCATCTCATCTCGTTATTGCCGAGCCCCCACGGCCACTTTACGGTAATCTTAACGTTCATCACCGGCCGCTGGAGGGACAGGAAATTCTAGGCGTCCTTCAAGGATACAGTTATGCCCTAGACTTGAGGTCAGCGTGTGGAGGGGAAAAATATTCTCATTTGGAGAGCTTAGAATATTATAGGAATTCTACCATCAGTGTCCATTTCATATATAATAAATATTAAAATTTAGTGATGGTCAGAATTGCAGAGCCTTGTTCTTCGGAGAGTTACTTGGCGCAAAAAATAGAAGCGTTTGAAACGCATGCGTGCAAGGCTGAGTGGTGAGTACATCACAACGCATGCGTGCAAGGCAGAGTGGTGAGTAAACCACAGCGCATGCGTGCATGGCAGAGTGGTGAGTACACCACAACCAACGCATGCGTGCATGGCAGAGTGGTGAGTACACTACAACGCATGCGTGCAAGGCAGAGTGGTGAGTACACCACAACGCATGCGTGCATGGCAGAGTGGTGAGTACACCACAACGCATGCGTGCAAGGCAGAGTGGTGAGTACACCACAACGCATGCATGCATGGCGGAGTGGTGAGTACACCACAACGCATGCGTGCAAGGCAGAGTGGTGAGTACACGACAACGCATGCATGCATTCATGGCAGGGTGGTGAGTACACCACAACGCATGCGTGCAAGGCAGAGTGGTGAGTACACCACAACGCGTGCGTGCAGGGCAGAGTGGTGAGTACACCACAACGCATGCGTGCAAGGCAGTGGTGAGTACACCACAACGCATGCGTACATGGCTGAGTGGTGAGTGCACCACAACGCATGCATGCATGACAGAGGGGTGAGTACACCACAACGCATGCGTGCATGGCAGAGTGGTGAGTGCACCACAACGCATGCATGCATGGCAGAGTGGTGAGTACACCACAACGCATG
>SDVV010025706.1:0-12376 GCA_016164225.1 Gammarus roeselii | reverse complement strand
AAAAAAAAAAAAAAAAAAAAAAAAGGTCTAGTTATAAGATTATATTCAAATTAATTTTAAGAATGTATATAAACATACCTATATACTTTTCAATTTACAAGTAAAGAAGGCCCCACCTTTATTTACCCAGAACCCCAGGTAGAAGCCAGGGATCAGACGACTGGCAAAACCGGGGCATATTGGAGGGAGGCTGGCAACCCCTCTTGGAGCGTCTTACTCCAACCCATCAGCGAAAATGAACGTCGAACCTCTCAGAAGTCCCTCATCGACAGGAGACCTGACCCAGGTCGTGGTTGGACGCCAGTGTGATTAGAGGCTGGACGCGAGTGTGATCGGAATGCAGAATGCTCAACTAAAGATAAGCAAAATGATGGCCTTCCCGTGCTGGAGACTGAGGACTGCTCAGCACCACATTAAGGACAAAAAGCTTTTTGCAACTATGAAATACCCGACTAGATGAGCTGATGAAGAAGATGAAGTGAAGGCCAGGGAACCCGTAACCTGTTTGTGTGCTTCCGCCTCTGACTTCTCCTCCCAGTCGAAACTCGTAACGCCCGAACACCAAAAAAGGCAAAGAGCAGACAATACACACGATTTAATGACCACAACCTATTCAACTACGGCCCTAAATTCCCCGAACATTTGAAAATGATTTTCGATGTTTATGACAGACCGGATATTTGCCCATATAAACTACGAGTAGAACTGGGCTCCATGACTGGCCGTCCAATTCTCAATATCACCGCCAGCGGTGACGATAGTTTCACTATTAAAGTAGACACAAAACTTCAAAGTGACACTATACTTTCCAGAACCAGAATATGCGAAAAGCCTTGCAAAATCATACCAAACCCAACTTTTTCCATAAGTTTTATATGCCTGATATACATCGAGGGTCTCCCGAGTGAAGAAGCCGACGAATTCATCACCGGACTCGTCCAATACGAGGAATGTAAAGTTGAAGCAAAAATCGCACCGAAACTCAAACCAAGAAGAAACACCACCTCGGCCTTTCTTTGACGCCAAAACCAAGGTTACACCCTTCGAAAGACGTCCGATGCGATGCTATAAATGCCAGAAATACGGACACACGAGCAGAGATTATAACGGCAAGCTAAGATGCTCACACTGCTCCCAAGACGACCACGACAAGCGAGACGATCCCTCGTCGTGCGTATCCGCAGAACCTCACTGCTTTTACTGCAAAGTTAACGGCCACTCTACAGGACACGGAGACTGCCCCCAGGACAAGACTGAGAGGGAGATCCTGCAATACCAAATAGAGCGCAAAGTCGGGCGACGACAGGCTGCGGTCGCGATCCGTTCCCCCAGGCTGACCGTCCCACTCAAGAGAAAAGATTAGCATCATTCCCTACCAACTTCCTCAAAACGCTTGTGGATAGCGGTGCGAACCAAGTTGTTCCCTCAATGAACCCATTCACCATGATGAACTCGCTCACCGAACAACTGGGAGGCAAACTGGTAACCGTAAGCCGAAAGGGAAAGAAGTGTCTGGCCCACGTCGTAAAAATCGACCAAAGCAACGCTATACAAAGGGTTAACAAAATAGACAAACACAAAGTAACTGTCGAAAATCATCCGTTCTTCAACACTACAAGACGAATTATATACACTTTCAACTACACTCCCAAAACTGACATAAGTGCTTTTGCAACAGGTTTAGCGAAGGATTAGGGAGTCAACAACGTTTCCCTAGCAAAATGGGTCAAACCACGAAACATCCACACCACCGCATATCAAAAACTTTCTCAGGACGTGACACATCGGAATTCATAGTAATCCCGGGCGAACAGGGAAAAACAAAAACTTACCCACTGGCGACATGGCCTGCTATGTGCAAAAAATGCACGGAATACAGTCACGTCATCAAATACTCCCAGCCATACATATCCCATCGCTGTAAGCTGTTGGCAGCTGAGCCAGTTGCTATTTGTGGATGATACGGCCGTGGTTGCGGATTCAGAGGAGAAGCTATGTAGGCTAGTGTCTGAGTTTGGTTGAGTGGTGTGAGAGGAGGAACCTTCGAGTGAACGTGGGTAAAAGTAAAGTAATGAGATACTCGAGGACTGTCGATGCGAGCAGAATTGGTGTTCTCCTAAATGGAGAGTTTTTGAAAGAAGTTCAGTGTTTTAGGTATCTGGGCTCCCATGTGGAGAAGACTGAACTAGTGGAAACTGAGATGAAGGAGGGGTGTAAAGTGTTGGGCGCACTGAAGAGCATAATGAGCTGCAGGACGTTGGGGATGGAAGCAAAGAGAGGGCTGTATGAGGGTGTCGTTGTGCCAACTGTGCTGTACGGAGCTGAGACTTAGGGGGTGAGAGCAGAGGAGAGATAAAGGGTGGATGTTTTCGAGATGAAATGTTTGAGGAGCATGGCTGGAGTGTTGCTGAGAGACGGGTTCACTAACGATTTGGTTCGCATCAGAACGGGGATGGTGAAGAAGTTGAAGAACAGAGTTGATTCGCGTGTTCTGAGATGGTTCGGGCACATGGTGAAGATGGATGAAGGGAGATTGGTGAGAAAGGTGTTGAAGTCAGAGGCGAGTAGACGTAGGCCTAGAGGGAGACCGAAGTTTGGGAAGATGGATGGTGTGAAGCAGGCGTTAGGAAGGAGAGACGTGAGTGTTGAGATAGCGAGAGAGCGTGCACTGGATAGGCGTGAGATGAGAATGATAGTGAACGGATGTGTTTTGACGCTGCCCTGATGTGCTTTTCCGCCCTAGGCATATCGTTGTGAGACGGGATGGTCGTGGGCAGGGGGGGGGGGCGGTCATCTTGACGCGGCAGGGGTAAACCTGTCACGCTGTCGGGCTCTGCTGCCGACTCTGACCTCGAACCGCACTCAAGACCCTGAGGGTGTGTTGCGGGGTCTCGGCCGGACCCTTTTGCGCAAATGAGCTAGGGTGTGCGAGTGTGAGGTGCGCCTTGCCGTCGGCCACCCTCTTTGCTGGGGATTTTTGGCCTAGTGTCTGTATCTGTAAGAGGTGCGCCGGCGAGCATGACCAAAATGACTGCACAGCCTACCAACCTAACTGCTACCACTGCTTATGCCTCCATAAGGCAGGTGACCGCGACTCCTATAAACAGATGGACCAAAAAATAAAGAACAGTCATACTAAACGACCACAGAGTCACACAAAACAAGCCATCCAAATCTTTTACGACGAAAACCCAAACTGCCGTAATTTAAGTTTCGCCAAAGCAGTTAAATCTGTAACTAAGTCAACCCCACCAGATGACACTCGCATACCGTCAACACAACCTATCACCATGACCCCAACACCCCTCTCCAGTACTAACAATATCGCAACCAGCCCAGCGACCGCCCTCGTAATAGAGGCGGGCGTCCCAAGCAATGAATCCACCAGGGCCCAGGAGAGCACTGCGATAGATGATGCCTCGGTCGGCCACGAGGAGAGGTCTAATAACCCGAAAATCAAAAGGCGAAGAGACGAAGATTCCGAAGACAACGATCGCGGGATACGCGACGCTCTCCTGCCACGCAGCAAAAAGATGAGCAACAGCCCACGAACCACAGCTCGCCTCGATCAGAGCGTTGAACGACTTCTGACCGTCTTAACTGCGACCGCACCCAGCGAAAACCAAAATGAGGTATTCAACCCTCAGCTAACATGCCCGACACCAGAACATCTCACAAGTGAGAACGACCATCGCCTGCGCGAGGACGCGTTGAATATCTTCAAAGAAGAACTGGTACCCGAAGCCACTGATCTACCATGCATCGCACTCGACTCAAATAACCCAACGACTACTACTCAGCCCATCATAATGTTTAAAAAACCTCCATAGAAGAGAAACGCGCTCGCTCAAGAAACAAACACAAAGGTCGTACTCCCTCGTCCTCCTCCTCCTACAAGAGCACTCACAGCCAAGAAAGCAGTGAGTCAAGGAGATCATGTTCTACAGAAAGCGGACGCTCTTGCGAACCCTCTCGATATAAGACACCTGCGCCTCATAGACACGAACACCACGAAAGTTCCTACAAACCACGCGACCGCTCCAGACCATCTAGACCTGAGCGTGAAACAGATCCGAAATGAACAACAGCACAATACTCCAGTGGAATTGCCAGGGACTTAGAAGCAAGAATGATGAATTATGATTGCTAATCTCCACCCATAAACCTTTGGTGGTAGGCCTTCAGGAGAACAAACTCCGCAACACCGCAACCTTTACAATCCTTCAATGTGTCATACGTCGTCGCGAAGGTCACAATAATGTGGCTGCACACGGCGGAGTGGCACTTATGATTCATCAAATCAAACCTCATCAATTCCTCCCTCTGAGAACAGAACTCCAAGCTGTCGCAGTGAAGATATGTATCTCAAGACCAATTACAGTGGTATCTATCTACTCGTCACGAAACCACAATTTCACTGAGGCACTAATGACCGATCATCTTGATCAACTGCATCATCCCGTGCTCCTCCTTGGACACTTCAAACAGCTACCACGAAGTGTGGGGACGCGTGGGAACAGACCCCAGGAGAGTGATAATGGCCAACACCATAGACACTCACAACCTGGTATTTCTCAACGAGGGGAATTTTCACTATTCCCTTTACCACGTTTTACTGAGAACCCCTTCGATATCACAGGCTGGTCTCAAGTTTGTGCTGGGACCTTAAACCGCACGTTTGCTTGCATTGTTTGTGATACTTAAAATATAACTTAGCTTAACTCGGTATAACCGGTCAAGAGACCTCTAAAGTTAACTCCCAGGCCCCTGTCGCGAACAAGGGGGCTGAAGGGAAGTAAAAAGAAATTCCATTTAGGAGGGATCAGCATCCCCTCAAGAGTGCCGATGACCAAAATTCCAACGGCCAAGAACGTCAGCCTCTCCAAGATGACTAGTGCCACCTTAGCAGCAGAAGACGACCGGTGAGACAACCGCATCTACGAGCTAACCAGGAACGTCCAGGAAATATTTAAACTACTAAGTCAAGCGACCAGTCTCTCTGAGCAGGAAGCAGAAATTTTCGCCGCAGAACCTAGCACTTTTGACGACCGTCTAACGAGACTCGAGGGTCATGTCAAGATAATTTTTCTCCGCATCCACGAACTTGTAAAGAACCAACCAACTAACTAAAGAACCCGCAACTTACGCAAGTACCTCCACCTCTACGTCCGACGACAACTTCGACAACTCTTCACCCTACTAAAACCCCAACCGAGCCCCTAGACTGCAAGAAGGAAGCAATACACGCCATTCAATGAACACAACTTGTTCAACAATACTCATACCTTCCCCGAACATCTGAAGATCACGTTCGACGCTAACGCCAGTCCGGAAATTTGTCCATACAATCTGCGAAAAGAGCTGGGCTCTTTCACTGGCCGCTCAGTCCTGAGCGTCGCCAGCAGCGGCGACGAAGGCTATGCCATCAGAGTAGACACAAAACTTCAATTTGACACGAATCTCTCCAAAAACAGACTGTGGAAAGCTATGCAAAATAGTGTCACACCCGACTTTCTCTACAAGTTCAGGTTTGATCTACGTTGAAGAAATCCCGAAGGAGGAAATCGAGGAGCACATCACTGGACTCGTTCAATACGAAGACTGCATTGTCTAAGCAAAAGTCGCACCGAAGATCACACCAAGGAGAGAGACTACCGCAGCCCTAATACTAAAATTCAACTGCCCTACTGCACCATAATATCTAGACATTCCCTTCTGCGTCACCAAAACCAAGGTTACACCATTTGAGAGACATCCAATGCGATGTTATAAATGCCAGAAATACGGACACACGAGAGGAAACTGTAAAGGTAAACAAAGACGTTCATACTGCTCCCAGGACGACCACGACAAACGGGAAGATCCCCAGTCGTGCCAGTCCGAGGAACAGCACTGTTTTTATTGCAAAGTAGACGGACACAGAGACTGAACAGAGGAGGAGAGGGAGAGAGCGATCCTCCAAAACCAGATAGATCACGGGGTCCGGCGACGAGAGGCTGTAGTCTCGATGCGCTCTTCCCAAAATGACCCTTCGACCCGGGAGAGAAGATCGGCACTATTTCCCACCCACTTCCTCATTACGTTCATCGAAAGTGGTGCAAGCAAAGTTGCCTTTTCAACTAATCCATTTATTATGATGAAGTCGCTCACCGTAAAACTAGGAAGAAAACCGAAAGAAATACAACGACAGGGAAAGAAATATCTGGCCTACGTCACAGAACGTAGGCCAGTTACAGTTGAAATACATCCGTCCTTCAACGATACCAAACGAATTATATACACCTCCCGTTACAGACCTACAACCGACCTCAGTGTTTTCGCTGAAGGTCTAGGTCTAGCTGATGATTACGGAGTTACCAAAGTCCGTCAAGCAACATGGATGAAATCACGTAACGCAAGTTTTACTGCATATTAAATAACCTTCCCGGGACACGACGCACCGGAATTCGTAGTAATCCCAGTTGCAAAATGGCCCCCAATGTGCAGAAAATGCCTTGAATACCCCGACGTCATCGCATACTGCCAGCCACATACACCACAACGTTGCAAGTAGTGCGCTGGCGAGCACGACAGAAAAAAATTCACAGTCCGCCACCCTAAATGCTACCACTGCTCATGCTTCCACGAGGCAGGCGACCGCAACTGCCCAGTACACATGGACCAAAAAGAAATAACAATCACTCAAAACGAACGCAGAGTTACACGGAACAAAACAAGTCATCCAAATCTGGAAAACGAAAACCCAAAGCAGTCAAATCGACAATCCAACCAAACCCCTCCGACGACATCCACACATCATCATAACAACATCGTAACAAGACCCCAACACTCCTACCTGGCTGCAGTGTTTCCTCACTCAGCCCAGCGACCGCCCCCGCATCACAGACGCACAGTCCTAGAAATGATTTATGCAGACACCAGGAGGACGACGAGATGGATGCACATCCCGCAGTCGACCACGCAGCAAGGCTCACTACTATAAAAAGGCAAAGAGATGAAGAAACCTTTGATACCCAGGCTCCACTGAGCTAAAAGATCGGTAACAACTCTCAAATAAGGGCCCGCCAGGACCAAAACTCAGAACTATTTCCACCTGTCTCTAATACGGCTCCATTCGTGAAAACCACCGCGAGGGACACGATCCCCCATTAACAAACCCCACTCACGAACACGCCACAAGCGAGAACGATCACGGCCTCGCTGACAGCACTTATCTCAAAGAGCTCATATGCGAGGCCTCTGCACAACCAGTCATCTTAACTGACCCAAATACCATGCACTCCACACGACCACCCACTCAGATAAAAAAAAGGTTACCACAGAAGAAGAGCGCATTCGCTCACACAGCTAACACAAAGAGCACACACCCTCGTCTTCCCACAAGAGCACTTGCAGCCACGACCGCAGCAACCACAGCAGACCACCTTCCACCGAAGGCAGACACTCCCGTGAACACTTTCGACCCGGAACCCCTGGGCAAACTCAAAAATGCGAGCACCACAAAACCTCCAACAAATCACGCGATTACTCTAGATCATCCAGGTCAAAGTGCGAACAGCCTTCAAAATGAACAACAAAATACCCCAGTGGAACTCCCAGGGACTCGGGGGGAACATGAAAGACGAATTACTTTCCATAATCGCCACCCATAAACCTTCGGTAATAGGCTTCCAAGAGATCAAACTCCGAGAGACCGTCACCTTCAGAATCATCACATTATATCAAACACCGCCGCGAAGGCCACACCAACGTGATAGCTCATGGCGGAGTGGCACTTATGATCCACCAAAGTGTACCACACCTCCCCTTCCCCTGAGGACAGAAGTTCAAGCTATCACCATAAAGATATGCGTCTCAGGCTAATAACAGTGGTATCCATCTACTCATCAAGAAGCCATGACCTCTCGGAAGCACTATTGACCGAATTGCTAAACCGACTGCCCTCACCAATACTCCTCCTTGGAGTCTTCAACAGCTACCATGAAACATGAAGATGCGTGAGAACAGACCCCAGGTGAGTGATGATGGTTAACACCATAAACACTCACAACCTGGTCCTTCTCAACGACGGACAACCCACCCGAATCACCCCCGAATGCAAAACTGCCATCGATTTATCCATATGCTCCCCCACTCTGGCACCCCAACTCGTTTGGGGAGTTTTGCCTTTAACTTACGACAGCGACCATAACCCAGTCATCATATCGCTTCTTACCAACCAACCAAGAAACCCTGCCCCTCAAGAACTTTGATTCAACTGCCGGAAAGCCAGCTGGGTGGAATGCTCAGCACACAACGCGTGGAGTGATATGTACAATATCCCCGAAAACATTTCGGAACACGAAATCGTCGCCCAACTATACGAGAAGTTTCAAGCTGCAGCCGAGGCAAGAATTCCCCGTGATGCCCATTCAACATTCTTTCCGAAACCATGATGGTGCCGAGAGATGCAAGAAGCAAGAGATAAGCGTGAAAAGCCATACTATGCCTACCGACGCGCACGGTTCCCCAGGAACCGATTAGCGTGGAAAAAGGCATCTGCCGTTTATCAAAAACTTCTAGTGAAGAAGAAACGTGAAAGTTGGGCTCAATTAGTCGATATTATTAATCGAAACACCCCCTCTCCCAGGTGTGGGAAAAAATTAGTCGTTTTCAGGGAAAACCCGAACGACCTATTTACATCCTTTCTGACGGAGGCAGAACTTGTTCTTATAAACTCGCTCAGACGTTTAGCCAGATTTTGCAATCAACAAACTACACGGCTGCTTTCCAACGGGAGAAGGACTTGCAAGAAAGCAAACATCTTGACTTCACTTATAGAAACGAAGAGGCCTACAACAAACCTTTCTCCCTCCACGAACTACAAAGCGCTCTAGACCATGCACGTGGAACTTAACCTGGGCCAGACCGGGTACACATCTACAATGATAAAAAATCTCCCAGATGGCGCCCGTGAACACTTATTAAAAGTGCACTCAGTACTCAAACTCATTTTTTCCCGACCAATGGCGGGAATCTAAAATTATCCCAATACTTAAACCTAGGAAATTCCACGGTGACCCACATAACTATTGCCCCATCGCTCTTACCAGCGTCCTCAGCAAGACCATGGAAAGAATAATAAAATACGTGCCTTCTCGACTACCTTGATATGCATGCAGGCCAGGACAGCATCCAGTGTGGCGGCCGTAAGCGCCACTCTAGGACGGACCACCTTGTAAGACTGGAATCAGACATTAGACAGGCATTTGTTCGAGAGGAACACTTGGTTTCAATTTTTTTCGACGTGGAAAAAAAGCATACGATACTACCTGGAAATATGGCATCATGAAGGATCTCCACCGCAAAGGGCTGAGAGGCCACTTACCACGTTGCATTCGCAAATTCTTGCAAAACCGCACCTTCAGGTCAAGGTCGGCGACGCCTTGTCACCATCCTATCCGCAAGAAATGGGCGTCCCCCAAGGAAGCGTCCTCGTGTCATTCTTTTTACACTCAAAATCAACCAGATAGCAGACATTCTCCCGCGCGACGGAAGATTGCTTTCATCACTATACCTGGACGACTTACAAATAAGCTACAGACACTCTAGCCTCTTAACAATTCAACAGGAACTCTAGAAATGTCTAAACTAAACCTAGTCGTGAACTGGGCCTCCTTAAACGGATTCAGAGTCTCGCCCTCCAAAACGAAAAGCATGCACTTTACTCTTGTGCCCGGCTTACGCCTAAAACCAGCCCTAACGCCAAACAACACTCCGCTAGTATATGAAGAATAAATAAAATTCCTCGATCTTGTGTGGGACCCTAAACTCACATGGCGACCTCATATTATAGCACTGGAGGCTCGCTGCAGAAAAGCGACCGGACTTATCCTCTCTGTAACATCCTTGAAATTCGGAGCCGATACAGACACCGGCATGACGTTATTCAGAACATTATTACACTCGCGCATTGACTATGGAGCAATCATTTACGGTTCAGCAGCCAAAACCACCGTTGAATCTCTCTCCATCATAGTGAATAACGCCCTGCGTATCACAACCGGTGCGTTCCATTCAACACCTATCGAATCCCTGAACGTGCTTGCTAACGAGCTCCCTCTTCCGCTGCGGAGAGATAAACTCTCACTACGCCACTATTTCAAGACAATGAGCTACATCAATAGCCCGGCACTCAGTGACGTCACCAACAATCTTGATGAACGCCCCTTTTCGGCTAAGAAGAACATATGCCCACCCTCTTCTCTACGCGTGGACAACTGACGTGGATGATCAGCCCACCACTGGTTAACCTAGATTTGCAGACCTACCCCAAAGCAACAACCCCAACCAACACGTACCGCCGAGAATTCCCACGACTACTTGATGAACAGTACTCTGAGCACCGCCATATATACACTGACGGCTCCAGAACCTCGGACGGAGTAGGAGCTGCTGCTCTAGGCGAAGGGACCTCGCATTCGGCCACCCTACCACAAGAGGCCTCTATATTCTCTGCAGAGGTACACGCACTTGAATTGACAATCTCCATTTCCAAAAGTGGCCGCCTCCCCAAAAATTGTATTTTCTCACCCAGCTGAAAATTCTGTACTTCGACCATTCTGCCCTTAGAAAAATGCAACACGACCTATTCACGATGTCCGAGGCGGGCCAGGTGGTCGAGTTCTGCTGGATCCCTGGACACGCGGGAATAAGAGGAAACGAACGCGCAGATTTCCTCGCTAAACGGGCGTCTACCCAGCAAGAACAATTCATCTCCATACATTACCGAAAGTGGTACCCAGTCAACAACTCGCGTATAACATCACGATGGAACGACTCTTGGCAACAGAGTGGACATGAAATGCTTGCAGTTGAACCATCCGTGGGAGAGTGGGACACCAGGTTTTCTAATAAGGGAGACCAAGTGTTCATTAACCGTCTATACACAGGACAAACGTGGATAACCCACAACCACCTAATGGACGTAGACATGGGACCGGACGCACCACCGTGCTCCTGTTGCCACCGAGTGGCAATCAGCGTGAAACACTTACTTATGGATTGCTACGCACTCGCGGCAGCCCGACGAGCGTTCCTTATTCCCCTTGACAACCTGCAAAGTCTACTTACTGACCCAACGTACCGTAAAAAGCTCATCGCTTTCGGGAAACACACCGGACTATACGAAGCTATCTAAACCTCAAACACCTGTGCAAGTGAGGTGGTTTCTCCACCCCTCTACGCACAGAGATAACAATACATTTACGAAAATACGCGTTAACTCTTTACTTTCTTGTACGCGCTAGTAGGCGAATATGCCACAGTTGTATGTATGTATTTGATTTCATCTTGACAAGACCAATCTCAACGCACGCGAGGCCGTGCGAACTTTCCTGAATGGAAGACGGTCGCGGCCTACGGCAGAGCCTATTATGACTGACGTTGAGGCTCCGGTGGAAATGAGGCTCAAATCAAGCTCGAAAAAAATCATATATTGAAATAATCTACGATGCCGGGCCTCATGATCTTTCCGATGTGCTAGACAATGCTTGTAAATTTACTTACGAAGAGGATTATATGACGCCTAATGAGTAATTGATTAGCTATACGACAGCTAGATGTGACTAGGCTAATGAGTAATGAATTAGTCCTATGATAACCAAATATGACGGCACTCGTGAGCGATAAATTAGCTCTAAATCAGCACGGACAATGGTGCTAAAGAAGAGGTAACAAGGTACGACGGCGCTAACGGGAACAAAATTTCCCTGTGTGATCACAACTAATTTTGTGCTACATCTATCTACATTAAGCACGCCACGTCTATTGATTGAGTGTTCTGTAGTGAACAAACGTAAATACACTTGAATTTTTTAATGAATTGAAATTTCCAAAAGCTGATCGTATCGCCGATTTTTTATCCTCACCAGGTGCGTGTGGTGTGCAGCAGTGACGTGCCTCACACTCACATCTTTTATCCTCACCAGGTGCGTGTGGTGTGCAGCAGTGACGTGCCGCACACACATCTTTTATCCTCACCAGGTGCGTGTGGTGTGCAGCAGTGACGTGCCGCACACTCACATTTTTTATCCTCACCAGGTGCGTGTGGTGTGCAGCAGTGACGTGCCGCACACTCACATCTTTTATCCTCACCAGGTGCGTGTGGTGTGCAGCAGTGACGTGCCGCACACACATCTTTTATCCTCACCAGGTGCGTGTGGTGTGCAGCAGTGACGTGCTGCACACTCACATCTTTTATCCTCACCAGGTGCGTGTGGTGTGCAGCAGTGACGTGCCGCACACTCACATCTTTTATCCTCACCAGGTGCGTGTGGTGTGCAGCAGTGACGTGCCGCACACTCACATCTTTTATCCTCACCAGGTGCGTGTGGTG
>SDVV010025705.1:0-12377 GCA_016164225.1 Gammarus roeselii | reverse complement strand
TTAGTGACGAGTAATGAAGTAAAACGAGCAACTAGTGAAGAGAAATGAAGTAAAACGAGCAATTAGTGACGAGTAATGAAGTAAAACGAGCAACTAGTGAAGAGAAATGAAGTAAAACGAGCAATTAGTGAAAATAAATGCAATAAAACGAGCAATTAGTGAAGAGAAACTAAATAAAACGAGCAATTAGTGAAGTGAAATGAAGTAAAACGAGCAATTAGTGAAGTGAAGTGAAGTAAAACGAGCAATTAGTGACGAGTAATGAAGTAAAACGAGCAACTAGTGAAGAAAAATGGAATAAAACGAGCAATTAGTAAAGAGAAATTAAATAAAACGAGCAATTTGTGAAGAGAAATGAAGTAAAAAGAGCATTTAGTGAAGTGAAGTGAAGGTAAACGAGCAAATAGTCAAGAGAAATGAAGTAAAACGAGCAATTAGTGGAGAGAAATTAAGTAACGAGCATTTAGTGAAGAGAAATTTAGTAAAACGAGCAATTAGTGAAGAGATATGAAGTAAAATGAGAAATTAGTGAAGAGAAATGAAGTAGAACGAGCAATTAGTGAATAGAAATGACGTAAAACGAGTTATTAATGTAGAGAAATTAGGTAAAATTGGCATTGCTTTATCTCGAGCCGAGCTGTGCAAATTGAACTTGGTTATCATTCTCTGGTGGCGTCGTGAGAAACCCGTTCAACTGTTTCTTTGGGCCCGAAGTTAACGTCAATTTACATTTAAAATAACGATGACGAGTGGAAATGCTTTTAATCACTTGTAAAATAATTAACATACTTAATTAAATAATTAGGAGACTGTCGTGACATCCGAATGTCCTTACCTGTTGTATCCTCAATAATTCGATTTTTTAATTGCGCTAAAGATTACACATCAAGCAGCAGAAATTCACTGAGATCAATACTTGAATAAAAACTTGTTAATGAATATGCCGTAACCGATGTATATTCAAATTGAAATAGCATGAACAACTATCGTGAAACGACTCTTTAAAAATGTGAATTTTACATTATAAGCTATTATAGTTAATTAGTAAGAGCAAAAAATATCTCTGGAATATCCAGTAAAAACTGATCACTCTGAGGTATGAGGAATTATTCGATAGAAGCTGTTATCAATTTTTTTTGTGTTGCGTTTATGATTATTGAAATTAATGGTGTGATGAACATATTGTCATGGCTGAAAAAGGTCTACACGATCATTTACTTCCTTCATAACCAGTTTGTGTAATACAAACTAGAGATCGGATGATCGACATTTTTGGAGGGCGGCAAAATTTAGTTTATTTTAATCAGCTCTTAATTTAGGTCATGTCAACAAGCACCAGTGCTTTCCACTATCTACGCTTCGGAAGAGTCTTAGTGTTAGGCAGAGAATGGGATTTGTTAGGGTTCTTGAATATATTTCATACTGTATCGCACTTCGGAATACTTGGCCTTTAACGTTTAAGCCATGACAGCTCTTACTAGCAAATTTAACGTCTAAACCATGACAGCTCTGACTATCAATAAACTATTTAATAAAATTGCTTCCTGATCCGGCTTTAACCTGTACTTATCTATGCGCAACTGATGGACATGGCCAGCCATCCATTTAATTAAAACCAATCCTCCATGAGCTATACGAATTCGCGTATCTCCTGCCGTTTATCACGGATGGTTGATGGTATTCATACCAAAAAAGTGCTACATTATAACCCCCTTGAGAGACACGTGAATACTTCATTGAATACAGTAGCAAGGTAAGCATATTGACCGCACTCTCGCTCTTCAAAGCATGTAAATGTTCATATGCTGCTCATAAAGTTGGTCACATATACAACCTAGTTGCATTGTGACAGTTATCAAATCACATGAAGATAATATCACTCTGTTAGATTAGGTGTGCGAAAAATTCTACAAGCAGCAAATGAAAAAAGTTAATACTAGGTAAAATTTAGTTGGAACCATGCGACCACTGGGTCGTATGGTACACTAGGCCATAAGGTACACTAGGCCGTAAGGAACACTATGTCGTAAGGGAAACTAGGTCGTACGGGACACTAGGTTGTATGGGACACTAGGTCGTAAGGGACACTAGGTCGTACGGGACACTAGGTCGTAAGGGACACTAGGTCGTAAGGGATAGGCTTAGATAGGAATTCAAGTGTTGCAACCCTTGTATCTAAATAAAACGAATATGTATTAACTGAATGCATTTTACCTCTTCAATTTACAAAAAAAATACGAGACCGATGCGGTCAAATGTGCACAGTAACTTCTTTGTTTGTAAATGTGAAGGTTTATCTGAATCGTCGGTGCAAAAAAAGAATCTTGGCAAGCTCATCTAGTATCAGAAACAATACATTTAATTCGTGAAACAATGCAAGGTCATTCATACTCGAATTTAGCAATGGCTTGGGCCAACCGCAATTTCCGTCTTTGTAATACATCGGCGATCCTCTATTTTCTGGGATCGCGCTTGCATGGATCAAAAATCTATACGAAAAAAGATATTTGAATCCCTTGAGTGAGTGGCATGCCGTCTATTGAACTGTCCTGTTATTTATTGCACTGCCACAAGGGATAAGCACGACCGAGAAGCAGGTATTTGTTTATATATCAGTTCAGGAATGGATTCCGATAAATTTTTAGTGTGATCATAAGAAGGAAAGCAATATCTAATTTGGATCGAGGTTATCTCTTTCAAATCCAGTCCCCTTGACAAGTCGTTCATTAACTAGCTTGAGATTTTAGAAAACGTATTACTATAAATGCCTTTTGTACAAAGTGTGTGATCTTTCACCCACTGCACAATAAAAGAACTTCGATTTTTTTTTATCAGTTATTGAAATTTAACATAAGACAACCACCAAACAACTGACGTTTCTAGGCTTACAAAGTATGTGACATTTTGTTTCATGATCATCCAAATCAAGTTCTCCGTTAAGCAAAATAGTGTTCATACAAAGTGTCACTGAAAGCGTGCTCTACGAAAGTGGTATCATAACAAAATCATAACATTTTATTTCACGACATTTATTATAATTCCACAAATTTATTATTTCCCTGGTTTTTAACCTGCGTATTCGTAACCCCTTCCAACATTAAGTGTATGGTTAGTGGTATAAAGCTATAAATGCCAAGTGCACACCGTTCTTCGCAGGGAGGGACCATCGATTGACCGAATGTCATTCAGAGTATTTTTAGCTGACTGTTAATTTCCTACGGGCAGAATAAGTATGAAGTTAATTATATTGTTCAAAGCAAACTTCTGTCTGAAAATGTGCATTTGTTGTCTTTGACCTCAAATGCAAGCCAGAAAAAGAATTCTGTGGCAGTTGTTTAATTTACCAACATTAAACTTGTAATTAAACAATTACGGAGTTCAAGTTGAAAGTTTATACGGAAATGTTGCAGGCAGTGAAGTTTTTTGGGGACGGATGTCGTGGATAAAAATGTCCAGTTTGATAAATGAGTTGTGATGTTCCATGCAATGGCAGCTCCTTTTCTTGAAATGAAGAAGAGATTCGACTTAACAAGGTTATGATCTGAACATATATTCATTTGTTGGAAATATGAAACAAAAAATTTAAGATCTAACTTTCATTGCCATTGGATCATTATGACCCAAAACAAATACCATAACGGCAAATATTGTAATTTTACTAGCTATAGGCAACACTGTTACGCGCCACACATAGCTGAGATAACCAATTCACGCAGCACTGTTAGTCGGGCGAGATGCAGTGCGACAGACAGCACAGTGGAGTTTACTCTGTCACACTGCGCGAGATGCAGAGCGACAGACAGCACTGTGGAGTTCACTCTGTCACACTGCGCGAGATGCAGTGCGACAGACAGCACTGTGGAGTTCACTCTGTCACACTGCGCGAGATGCAGTGCGACAGACAGCACTGTGGAGTTCACTCTGTCACACTACGCGAGATGCAGAGCGACAGCAATGTGGAGTTCACTCTGTCACACTGCGAGAGATGCAGTGCGACAGACAGCACTGTGGAGTTCACTCTGTGACACTGCGCGAGATGCAGTGCGGCAGCAATGAGGAGTTCACTCTGTCACACTGCGCGAGATGCAGTGCGACAGACAGTACTGTGGAGTTCACTCTGTCACACTGCGCGAGATGCAGTGCGGCAGCAATGTGGAGTTCACTCTGTCACACTGCATTTCGCCGATCGAGGGACCTGTCGGCTGGAGGCAGAAGTGTCTAAAAAACGTTTTATTTTCCTCTTCAAAAACGATCATAAGCCTCATACTGTACAACACCTGACCCTCTACAATGATCCTGGTGATCTCTAACCTTATGAAAGTTACTCATTCAAAATTAATTTCAGGTTTCGATAAACTGAAAATGAACCAAAACGCCCGAAAGAATCGAGATTCGTGTATGCCGGTGAACAATAATTGGAGTTTTCCGCTACGAAAAAATACATCTGTCCTGGTTGAAAGATAGACAGAATCCACGACCGTGGAAATGAAAACGTCATTCCCAATCACGCAACTTTTGTTTGGCAATCCATTGATTGCAGTTTAAAAGAATATCAGTGTCACGGGCTAGCTAGACCAACCGTCATCATCAGGGCATGCTATGACACATTTGACCCCGCCTGTGCCGTAGTGTGTCATATCAGTGTCACGAGCTAGCGAGACCAACCGTCTCCATCAGGGCATGCTATGACACATTTGACCCCGCCTGTGCCGTAGTGTGTCATATCAGTGTCGCGGGCTAGCGAGACCAACCGTCTCCATCAGGGCATGCTATGACACATTTGACCCCGCCTGTGCCGTAGTGTGTCGTATCAAAGTCACGGGCTAGCGAGACCAACCGTCGGCATCAGGGCATGCTCTGACACATTTGACCCCGCCTGTGCCGTAGTGTGTCATATCAGTGTCACGGGCTAGCGAGACCAACCGTCGGCATTAGGGCATGCTATGACACATTTGACCCCGCCTGTGCCGTAGTGTCATATCAGTGTCACGGGTTAGCGAGACCAATGGTCGGTATCAGTGCATGCTATGACACATTTGACCCCGCCTGTGCCGTAGTGTGTCATATCAGTGTCACGGGTTAGCGAGACCAATGGTCGGTATCAGTTCATGCTATGACACATTTGACCCCGCCTGTGCCGTAGTGTGCCGGACTGGACATCTGGTGGTGACACAAAGACGCAGTAATGGATTGAGGAGAATGGGGATTCTGGTATCCGCGGTCTAATAGAAGAATGAGAATGAGGACTCCTTTGGCAGCGGTTGAACGGTCAAAAAGGGATCGGGTCGTTTGTACACTGATGTGGTGCAACAGTCAAAATGGGATGTGGATAAAATACACGACAGTGGTGCAACGCATGCAAAAACTTGGATACTGTTCAGAACATTCAGCGGACAAAGAATCCCGTATTGTGATAGCAGCATGCAATTGGATTGGCAACGTTGAAAGGATTTACTTTCAGCCACGCTTCATTGAACAGAGAAAGGAATATTCTTGGGCAACGGTGAAGAGAGAATGGAAACGGATACAATAAACACGCAGTCAGTGAGCAAAAACATGCAAGGTTGGAAATTTCAACATCGTTCACTATTTTTTTAATTTTCATGGCTGTCCATTTTATTTGAATTGCATGGTTAACACCAAAGATTTTCAGTATTCTGCTGAAATCTGTCCCTCATGTGGTACAAACATGGTTTGCTTAAGGTGGTATGTTCATAATGAGCGATCAAACTCTGTTTCACGCAGCTGCTGCGGTTTTAAATTCGTCATGAAAGACACAACATTTTGGAATACACTGATTGGTCCCGTCAATCCCTTGAGCTCAAATTAATCCAACAATTAGGGTGTTTTTAGTAGAAGTAGATGTAGTATTATTACTACTGAAATGCACCATTATTGTTCGATCATTTTCAGCTCCTGGGATTGAAGGTACCAATCAGAGTATTGCAAAATTTTGTGTCATGCATGAAAAATTTCGAATCGCAGCAGCTGTGATTCGAATTTTGCAGCGTCAAGTGAGGAACCGCCTCGTCCGCTATCGTCTTCAATTAGCTAGTATCTTTATTACATTTAATTTTGCCTATCATGAAGAAACTAAGCATAGAAACAAGTCTTGTAGCGGTAACTCAGTTATTTGGTCCAACTCCTGTGGTCTTCAGTAATTGATTGAGTTCGTTTGGCACCAAAACGCTTCGGTCATCGATATTTCAAAACTAGCATTTTGTTGCAAAATATTGATGAAATTATAATCCTACCTGCCTTCAAACTTATTTTCTCCTAAATCACCTATCCTATAAAATTTGTTTTGACATGGAGAAACTGATCTATTAAGGAAATTAGACCATCTATACGACCGGTGCCACTTAACTGCAATGCTTATCAAAGAAGGGGAAAAATTGCTCCTCCGCTGTTCAGATTATTTCATTCAGCAGATTGTTATTATTCGTGGGGCACACTCGTCCTGACTTCAGAAAACACCATAATGTACCTCCCAAACTACGCGGTACCTCTTGAATTTCCAGTCAGCTGATTACCGTCAGTGGCAGCCATGCACTGGAGGGTAACATGATTTACCTGATAGTGTAATGTCGTTGCGATGAAAAGACATCAGTCGTCTTTAATTAGCTGATGCCGTGGTGTGTTCAGACTTTCTTGAAATTAATCTTCTTTTATGTCCTGCCGCCTGGGAGAGGCAAAGTTCGGTACGAGTAAATCATGGTTGAAGAACAACTTGGTGTAGCTAAAGTAAGTTACATTTTCTAACATTTCCTTGGATGCGCATAATTTTCTCCATCTCCTTGAGTTAGTCTTATTGAATCGCATTTCCTAATATTTTTTTGGTGTTTCCGCACGTTCTCTTACAATTCCCTACATGTTCTTAAATATCCGTTCACCTTCTTACATATTTCATTCTCCAACGTTTCCCTATATTGATCTAACATTTTCTTAGATTTTCTTTCTGTTTCTTACAGTTTCTTATATTTTGTTTCTGTGTTTTTTAGTTTCGTTCATTTTCTTGCATTTTCTCACACACAACAACATTTTCCATTTACTTACATTGTTAATCTTTTCCTCATTTTTTCATACATTTTGTTTCATTTCCGTACATTGTCTCTAATTGTCGTACTTTTTCTGACATTTTGCTTCAATTTCTCACTTGTGTCCAATTTTTTTACATATTTAAAATATTGCACATTTCCTTTCATCTTATGCCATTTTCTTGAATTGAACACCCGATTTCTTTTATTTGCTTGCATTATCTTGAATATTCGTGCATTATCTGCATTATTTGGCCTATTTACGTGTTGTCTTGTATTTTCGTGCACCTTCTTCTTTTAGCATGATTTTTTTTGCGTTCATGAAATTTCTTGCATGATTTTGTTTGTCCAATCACGTCTACATTATCGTGCATTTCATTAAATTTCCTAACGTTTTCCTAACTTTTCTAACATTTTCCAAGTTTTTCTTACATATTGATATATTTTCTCAAATTTTATTGTTTTTCTTACAATTATGTACATATTCAAGTATTTTTTTTCACATTTAACATTTTATCTCAACATACGCTGATATTTTCTTATATTGTCTTGAGGATACTTTTATTTATTTTAATTTTCCTGTATTTTCCTCCGTTATCCGCGGACAACGTTCAAAAATGCCAAATTTGGGTTTAATGATGAAATGCAAGAAATTAAAGCAGATTCAACAAAACCGAAGTAAAACTGAAAAAAAAGTTACAGAATATACGAAGATATAGGAAAATGTGGTCAAATGGGCAAAAATGCAATTAAGTATTTGCCAATGTCAAATTTATAAAAAAATGTACGAACATGTAAGAAATTTCAAGGAAAAACATAGTGTTCTAAGTCAATGGATCAAATGTATCAAAAATCAAAAAGTTGGATGACATTGGATAAGACTCTAGGAAAGTGACAGAAAAGCAGAAAACTGCAAGGAGATTCGAGAAAGCGGAAGACAATTTCCGTAAATAGGAGAAAATGTCATAAGCAAAGAAAAATATGAAAAAATGATTTAAAAATTTTCGATGAATTTCTTGGTAAACAAATTATATGTAATTGGAACAGCAGTAAATGCTACGAATGCAGTAAAATGCGAGGAAATGTGAACGGCAACGATTTAATAGAAATTGTGGGAATGTGCCAGAAAATACAAAAAAAAATGCAAGGAAAAAATGACAGTAGAACTAAATGTCAGAAACTGAAAAAATGGTAGAAGTTTTACAAAAATGTTAGAAAATGCAAGGAAATAAATAGCATGTAAGAAAATTAAAACCATGTCGTCCTTAAGAAAAATGTAAGAAAATACAAGAAAAGATATTACCTAAGAAAAAAAATGCATTAAAGTGCAAGAAAATTATTGTGAAGAAGCTGGAAGGAACTGAGGAATTAGGGTAGCAAATGAAAAATATACTGCAAATAAATGCGAGAAATATGAGCAAAAGAATGCAAGAACATGCAAAAGGATGCGAAAATTCATGAAAATGGAAGGAAGTTTTGACAATGTAAAAAAATATAGGAACATAAGAAAGAATTTGTATGAAAATGCGACAAAATCTAAATGATGAAAATAAATTAATGAAAATAATACAAAATACAATAAATTGTAAGAAAATCAATTAAAATAGAAGAGAATGCAAGGAAAAGCAAAAAAATTACAGGAAAATCAAGAGAATGCCGGAAATCGTCTGGAAAAGTAGAAAGTTGTAAAATAACTTTAGTTATTGCAGGAATACGCTAGAAAAAAATAAAGAAAATGATATACAATAAAATAAAATGCGGAGGTATGATAGTGTATGCAAGAAAACTGAAGAAAATGTAAGAAATGAAAGATATTTTTTAAGGAAAAAATAAAAATAGTAAAAAAAATTAGGTTGTTGACCAAATATTGTAAGAAAACATTAACAAATGCAAGAAAATGCAAGAAAAAAAAACTTCAACCAGCTCGGTGGCCGAGTGGGTAGCGTGTTGGCCCACTAAAGACTTCCATTGGAGGCTGAAGGCTGCAGGTCCAAGCATACCTGACCCCAAAGGCCAGCCCATAAACGCCGTGGTAGCAATGTTTGCTGTAACCAGCGACATATGTACAGATAAATCTCCGAATTGCGAAATGCAAAAAATGCAGGAAAATAGAACCAAACGGAAAAAAATGTGAATGTAAGACTGTGAAAGAAGAAAATGTAATTCGATGTAAAAAAATGTCAACAAAATGTCAGGAAATTTCAGAAATTTCATAAATGACAAACAAGTTCATGAAAAAAAATCAAATAAACTATTTAGAAATAAAATAAAATCAAAACAACTTTTTCCGACACTTTCTTTCATTTTCTTATCTCATCTTACATGTTCGCTGGTCCGTTACATTTTGATAAACACTCATTAATTATATTGAATACTCTTGAACTTCTATTATTTGAATACATTTTCTGACACTTTCTTACACATGCTTTTATTTTCTTACGTATCCATACATTTTATTACGTTTCATTGATTGTTTGTGCTTGCCCTTCAAACACTTAATTTTTTTTCATTCTGTAACGTTTGCGACCTTTTTATTATTTCCTAACAGTGCATGCTTATCCACGTATTTAGGAGTATTTTCGTCCATTTCAATAAGTTTTCCATCAATTTCAACAATTCCTGGTTTCTTTGCCTTTATCGGAATTTTCTTTCATCTTCTGACATTTTCTCGGTTTTCGATCATGTTCTTGCATTTTCGTACATCGACTTACAAATTCTTACAATTCTCTACTTTTTCTTAACAAAAAAACTGACCATTTGTATCTTTTTATTTTTGTTTCGTGCATTTTTGCATTGTTTGCATATTTCACATCTTTGATTTTTAACACTTTATTTTAATGTATGCTATTTCCTCGAATTTTCTATTTTCATCCATCTTCTTTCAGTCTTGCATTTTCCTGGGTTCTCTTGCATTATATGATGTTCTGTTGTATTTTATTGAATACTAATATTTTTAATTTCTTTAATTTCCTACACTTTAAAGCATTTGCATGTATTTGCATACAGTTTGCGGTGTTTTAAATTATTTTCTTGCATTTTCTTAAATTTTTTCGCCTTTTCTGACGTATATTTTTTTCTCAGTCATTTTCTGGTCTCAGTCATTTTCTGGTAATAAAAATACATCTTACATTTTCTGAAGATTTTTTTTTTGTACAATATATGAGCCCTAGGAATTCTAGCAGACATCAGACAAAGGGATAATCCAAGAAAATGCTGTAATTTGAAAGATAATGCATTAATATTAAAATACATATAATAACATTTTAGAGAATGCATGAAATTCTCTGCAAATATGTTAATTAATAGAAGCGCAGGAAAATGCCAGGGTATGTAAATACCTGCAAGAAAATCTAAGAAAATCAAAGTAAAAGTAGGACTTGAAAAACGCAACAAAGCGCCCGTAAATCCACGAAAAACTACAATTATCAGTAAAATTTAGCAAAAAGATAACTTAAGGAACTAAAACTAAATTAAAAAATGTCAGACAACGTTGAGAATATTGCTACAAATTGCCAGAAAAGGCTAAAAAAATATTAAAATTTAAGAAAGAGCAGGATAATAATAAAAAATGTGATTAAATGTTTTAAAAGTACAGTTTCTCTTTCAGTTTTAGAAATATCTCTGCATTTGCTCATATGTTCAAAAATGTATTACTTATTTTTACCTTTTCCTAGGTCTTCAAACAATTTTTTGGTGCTTCCTTAATTCCTACATTTTCTTACATTTTTTTACCTTTCCACGCATTCTCAAACATTTACATATATTCTTAATTTAAAGTAAAAAAAATCATATTTGATTGCATTTTATTAAATTTTCGCGTATCTTTTTCCATTTTCCTGACTTTGTTGCATTTTCTCGTTTTCTTGCAATTTATTGTTTGTGTTATCCTGAGATTTTCTGCATGTTCATGCGGTTTCGTGCAGTTTCTTCTACTGTCATTACGTTTTCAAATATTTTCTTTCATTTTCATACATTTTCTTCGACTTCATTCGTACCATCGTTTTCTACCTTTTTTTCGCTATTTTTATTTTTCCGTCGCATTTTAGAAAATGTTAGAAAATCTAAACATATGTAAGACAAATTGAAGGACAAATCGCGTTAGAAGTCCATGGGATTTTGTCACCGCTTTGGCAATTGTGATCTCTGGGTTAAGTGTAGAGTGCTTTATTTAATGTAATGCATCTTCTATTATTACCTTGCATTTTCAAACATTTGATTACGTTTCCTGAGATTATCCTGATTTGTCTAACACTTTCTCACTTGCTCGCACATCCTAGATTTTTTTTGCATATGCTTACATTTTTTTTCGTTCCCTATCATATTCCTAATCTCTATTTCACAGCATTTTCTTACATTTTCCTGCAGTTTATACAGTATATGTTCATTCATTTCCATAGATTTTTTGCATACCCTACATTTTTCGCCTTCTTCATCTTTTCCTGACAGTTTCTTATATTTTTTTCCTGTTCTCTTGCTCTTGCATGTGTAACCCTCGTTGACGGTTTCATACGTTTTCTAAATTAACGTGTTTATGTACAAAAAATATATTTTGTGACATTTCCTTACATATTTTGGGGAGATATTGTATAAAACTGCAAGAAATCCATTGATTTTCATGTATTCAATTTCTCCAAGGAAATGGGAGAACACGTGAAAATTGTTAAAAAATACGCAGGAAAGGGCATGTAAGCAAGCGGATATCCAAAGATCAAAGAATATTTCCTAAAACGTAAACAATCTCTCGTAATTTCAAGGAAATGCAAGAATATGCATAAAAATATGAGGAAGAGGATGAATAAGTTGAAAAGTGTAGGGCAATGCAAGAAAATGAATATTTTTTTTATAAACAACGCAATTACTTGTAAGAGAATGCATGACAATAATGGAAAATGCATTAAATGAACGTAAATGCAAAAAAAAATCCAATGTCGGTTAATATAAGAAAGTATAGGAAAATGTGAAGGAATGCTAGTATATGTAACAAAATGTAACAAAAAATGTAGCTAATGTATAACATTTCAGCAAATAATGAAATGTGTGAAATGTAAGGGAATTTGTAAAGATGGAGGAAAATTTGTTACATGTAGGTGGAAACGAGAGAAAAGAGAATGGCGGAGAATGCAAGTCAATGAAAGAAAACGTTTGACACTCAAAGAAACTGCAAGTAAATCATGGAAGATGCAAGAAAAAACAGGAAAATATGTGAGAATGTTTCACATTATTTTTCCAAATTGCAAGAAAATGCTAAAAAAATATAAATGAATACGTAATCAAAATAATATAAGACGATGAAGAAAAATGCATCAATGAAAGAGAATACAAGAAAATGCAGAGAAACAG
>SDVV010025704.1:0-12377 GCA_016164225.1 Gammarus roeselii | reverse complement strand
CCCGATGAATCCCGGAGGGTGACCCACGTCCCCCGGGTCTTCCCGAGCTTCTCGAGTCCCCCGAGACCCCTCGCCTCAGCTCATCTCGGTTTGCCTCGAATCATTTCGGCCAGTTTCGGCTCGTCGCGACCAACTCGACTAGCCTCAACATGTTTCGACTGATCTCGACGCACCTCGACCAGCCTCGACGCGACCCTCGCCCTCTGCGCCAGCAATCCGCGGACTGTAATGGTAAATGGTTCTACTCATGCATCTCACAAACATTTTCCCAAGTATGGGTTTTACAGCGCTGGGAGGGGGAAGCAGAGGTTCCAGGATTCAGAGGGTCTTTTAAAGGGTCCCACAGTTTCTCAAAAGGGTCCTAAAGGGTCTAAAGGGTGTCCCAAGGGGCCCCAGAAAGGTCCAAGTGGATCCCCTTAAATCCACCTGGTCTCCCAAGTCCCCCGGGTTCCCGAAACCCCGGGTCCCCGAGTCCCGCGGGTCCCACGAAAACTTCCCCTCCCTGGGTCACCTTGTCTCAACCAACCTCGGTACATATAATAATAATAACAACAAATCCAAAATTTATCACCATGAAAAAAGGGCAGAGAAAAATAATAGAGCCCAAGCAAGAAGAAATAATAAAATACTAAAATTAAGTGTTAATGATCTATAAAATGAATAATCATCCATCCACCCCAATGGGGTTGCTGGCGCAGAAGGGAATGTCAAGATATTTTGGAGGAGTAGGGCAGTTGAATTGTAATATTAGTGCTGTGGTAGTCTCTCTCCTAGGTGTGATCTTCGGTGCGACCTTTGCTTCGATAACGCAGTCCTTTTATTGAACGAGTCCAGTGATGTACTCCTCGATTTCCTCCTTCGGGATATCTTCAACGTTGATCAAACCTGAACTTGTAGAGTAAGTCGGGTGTGGCTCTATTTTGCATGGCTTTCCACAGAGTCTGTTTTTGGAGAAAATCTTGTCACTTTAAAGTTATGCGTCTACTCTGATGGCAAAGCATTTGTCGCCGCTGGTGGTGACGCTCAGGACTGGGCGGCCAGTGAAAGAGCCTAGCTCTTTTATCCGGTTGTTGAACAAGTTGTGTTAATTGATTGGCGTGTATTGTTTCCTCCTTGCAGCCCTTGGAGCTCGGTTGGGGTTCTTGTGAGGTGAAGAGTTGTCGAAGTTGTCGTCAGATGTAGAGATGGAGGTACTTGTGTAAGTTGCTGGTTTTTTAGTTGGTTGTTTTTGTCCTAGTTCGTGGATATGGAGGAAAATGGTTTTGACAGGACCCTGGAGGCGGACGTCAATTGTGTCAGGTTCTGCGGCGAAAACTTCTGCTTCCTGTTCAGAGATGCCGGTCGCGTGGCTTAGCAGATTTAATATTTCCCGGACGTTATTGGTCAACTCGTCGATGCGGCCGTCCCTCCGGTTGTCTTCCGCCGAGGTGGTGCTGGTCATCTTGGCGAGGCAGATGTTCTTGACCGTTGTAATCTTGGTCTTCGGTGCTCTGGAGAGGATGCTGGTCTCTCCTAAATGGAGTTTCGTTCTACTCCCCATCGGCCTCCTGGTTCGCGCCAGGGCTCAAGGGGCTCACTCTTGCTTGGCCTATCAGTGACTATAGTGACTTTAATGTTAACGTTACATGACCACCAGTAAAAAATCAAAGCAAACTTGTGATTTAAGGTCCCAGCACAAACTAGGGACCAATCTGTGCTATATCGGAGGTTTATCTGCAACATTAGTTATTATTTGGCACTGGAGTGTCACACAAATTCCGTCTTAAGCGTGTCTCAAAGGGCCCCAGAAGGATCCAAGTAGGTCCCCCCAAATCCTCCCGGTCTTCCAAGTCACCCGGGTTCCCCAAACCCAGAGTCCTGCAGGTCCCACGAGAACCCCTCTTCCCTGGGTCACCTTGTCTCAACCAACCTCGATTTATATATAATTAAAACCAATGCAAAATTTATTATCATGAAAAAAGGGGAGAGAAAAATAATAGAGCTCAAGAATGAAAAAATACTAAATACTAAAATAAAGTGTTAATGATCTATAAAGTAGAAGTATTAGTAGCTTCCATTTTCCACCGGAGTCCCAACACGAATTTAATGCAGACTCCCCTGAAGGCAATTGAAGAGTGGCAGAGTAGGTTTACAATAGTTACAGAGTAGGTTTACAATAGTTACAGAGTAGGTTTACAATAGGTACAGAGTAGGTTTACAATAGGTACAGAGTAGGTTTACAATAGGTACCGAGTAGGTTTACAATAGGTACCGAGTAGGTTTACAAAAGTTACAGAGTAGGTTTACAAAAGTTACAGAGTAGGTTTATAAAAGTTACAGAGTAGGTTTATAATAGTTACAGAGTAGGTTTACCGTAGATTCAAAGCAGGTTCAATGCAGATTCAAAGCAGGTTCAATGCAGATTCAACGCAAATACAGAGTAGGTCTCTGCGCTATTTTTTTTTTCCTCACTCAAACATTTTGGGGTTGGAGTGGGGTGACAGGTGTCTCGGGTCCCAAAAGAGCCCGACGAATCCCGGAAGGCCTTCAAGTCCCCCTGGTCCCCCGAGCTCCCCGGGTCCCCTCGTCTTAGCTCATCTCGGCTTGTCTCGAATCACCTCGGACAGTCTCGGCTCGTCGCGCGATCAACTCTACTCGCCTCGACATGCTTCGGCTGATCTCGACGCACCTCGACCAGCCTCGACGCGACCCTTGCCTTCTGCGCCAGTAATCCGTGGATTGCAATAGTCAAGCGTTTTACTCGAGCATGTCACATATATAAATTTTTCTGTGTATGGGTTTTACAGCGTGGGGAGGGGAAGACAGGGGTGCCAGGGTTCAGAGGGGCCTCAAACAGGTCCTAAAGTTTTCAAGGGGGTTCCTAAGGGTCCTGAGGGAGTCCCAAAGGGCCCCGGAAGGGTCCAAGTGGATCGTTCAAATCCTCGACTCATCGCACCACCAGTCGACCAATCTCCACTCGCTTCAGCCTACCTCGACTTGCCTCGTCCCCTCCACGCACAGTGCCGTTCAAACTTTCGCTCTCTAAGATCAACGTAAACATAGTTTCATCAATTAGCCATCAAAACCGCCTAGCTGTGCTCGGGCATTTATTAGGCGCCCAGGGAGAGCGCAAATTCTCCCACAGTAGGTTGGACTAGACTAACTAACACATCGCACAGTCCACCTAGGGCCCCTGCGGGCGTCTAACGATAGATAATTTTATAATCAATATAAAATAGATCACCATGAAAAAAGGCAGAGAAAAATAAGAGCCCAAGCAAGAAAAAAATTTCAAAAAAATAATAAAGTGCTAATGATCTATGAAATGAATAATCATCCATCCACCCCAAACAGAACTCCAAGAATAATATGCACGCGCGCAATGTGCGCACAGACAGTATAGTCGTAATTGGTACAAGGTCTACGGCTTCACGGATCAGATCAACTCCAACCTCAAAGCGACACAGGGTTCACAGCTACGCAGTCCAGGTCAACCCCAGAAATTGCATATGGTCCGTGCACGCACGAGCGAGCACAGACTGAAGAAAAAACACCTATTCACAAAATCACAAACAGAAACTCCCGCACAAGTTCACTAGCATTATATATTATACAGGCTACAATTGTGGATCATGAAGAAAGTAGGGGCAGGTTCGTCACGAGCAGAAAAGCTGCTCGGATTATTGATTTCGCATTCATTGTTTAAATGGATAGGGTGGGGGGGGAGCAGAGGCTGCTTGGGTCCCAATAGAGCCCGAAAAATCCCGGAGGATAGCCCAAGTCCCCCGTCTCGTCCAGAGCTCCACGGGTACTCCGAGACCCCTCGTCTCAGCTCATCTCGGCTTGTCTCGAATGATTTCGGCCAGTCTCGGCTAGTCGCGACCAACTCGACTCGCCTCAACATGTTTCGACTGATCTCGACGCACCTCGACCAAGCTTCGACGCGATTCTCGCCTTTCGTGCCAGTAATCCGCGGACTGTAATAATTAATTCTTCTACTCAAGCATTTCACATATACCATTTTTCTGTGTATGGGTTTTACAGCGTGGGGAGAGAAGCAGGGGTCCCAGTGTTCAGAGTGGCCTCAAGCGGGTCCCAAAGTTTCTCAAGGGGTTCTAAAGGGTCTCAAAGGTGACCCAAAGGGCCCCGGAAGGGTCCAAGTGGGTCCCCCCCTAAATCCTCCTGGCCTTCCACGTCCCCCGGGTTTCCGAAATCCCTGTGTCCTCAGAGTCCCACGAGTACCCCCCATTCCCGGGTCACCCAATCTCAACCAGCCTCGGTTAGTCTCGACTCGTCGCCTCGCCAGTCGACTAGTCTCCACTCGCCTCAACCTGCCTCGACTCGCCTCGTCCCTCCACGCACAGGGCCATTCAAGTCTTTCACTCTCCAAGATCAACATAAACATTATTGCACCATTTAGCCGCAAATTCTCCCGCCGTAGGTTGCTGGAGAGCGCAAATTCTCCCACCGTAGGTTGGACTAGACTAACTAACACACCGCATAGTCCACCTTGGGCCCCTGCGGGCGTCTAACGATACATAATTGCATAACTAATCCAAAATTGATCACCATGAAAAATGGGCACAGATAAATAAAGCCCACGAAATAAGTAATACTAAAATAAAGTGTTAATCATCTATAAAATGAATAATCATCCATCCACCCCAGAACAGGTATGAAATACTTCAATGTGTAGGAGAGTATTGATCTCTATGAAATGCCTGCATCTCATTTCTTCAGGTAGCTAAGGATTGATCTGGTATGTTATTCTAAATTCCTGTAACCAGATCAGATCACCCATATTTCCATATCCACTTGGGTGCTGTGAGTCATAATTATTGCATCCACATAGGTAGGAACTTCCATGTGGATTCCTAGACACAACTTGTCTTTGTAGGCTAGTTTTAGTTATTACAATGTATTTATGACACTCATACATTATCCTTGATTAGCTATAATAGGATAATCAATTGGTACCCAGTTCGCATGGTGTAACATTCTTTATGTAGGAGTTCTATACCACCTCCATGTTTTTGGACCGCAATCAATTTTTAAACAAGGGTCTACTAGGATGTAATGTTTTAGTTATACGTTTCTTATACAGCAATTTTATTGGTCGGTATTGAGGCAAACAGAATGAGGTGGAAGTGCCCACGATGTGGCCTCGGCTGAGAGGTGCATTTTTCTTCCAGCTCTTGCATTGGCCCCGGAAAAAACTAGAAGTCCAAGAGGACCAAGGCTAGAAGACTGAAGAGTTGATTAAGAACAGCCTCCAGTCCACTTCAGTCAAGACCACGGGCAGGACCCGTGGACCAAGTAAAACCCAGACCGAGTACAAGAAACACCAACAATATCAAGTTAAGTGCATCTTAGCCAATACACCAAGCCAAAGATTACAGTTTTGCTTCATTCCAAACCCTTATAGCTACCAGGCGAAAGCTTACTACACCCTACCTAAAAACAGTTTCATTCAATTCATGGAGTCAGACGCCTAAAGCCAAAGTGGGACACATATTCAAAATAAATTTATTTATTAGTTTCATCATTGATTGTATTGCACCTTAAAAAAGGAAGTGCAAGCATCAATTTAATCCATCCCAAAACTGTGACTACTCGAGTAGCTACTATAAACTTTCACTCAAATCAAATTGTTGTCCCATCATAAACTAAAAAGTTAATGCAGACTCCCCCGAAGAGCGACGGAGACAGAATGTCGCCAACCGACCCTGAAGATGCAGTTTTGTAGAATTGATTTGAGCCTCATCTCCACCGGAGCCTCAACGTGAGTCATAACAGGCTCCCCGGTTGGGCAGGTTTTGAAGAAATTTGTGGATGAAATGTGGTAGGCGACCTCTCAAGGATTAACGGTGGAGATCCCTTCATGATCACGTATTTCCACGTAGTGCCGTATGCTTTTACAACGTCGAAAAATATGGAAACCAGATGTTTTGTTCGTACGGAGGCCTGCCTAAAGTCTGATTCTAGTCTTACTATGTGATCCTAACTACATAGGACGCTAGTTAGGACAAAGGGTAGTAGAAGTAGTAGTTGCTTCCATGTTCCACCGGAGTTCCCATTCGAAGTTAATGCAGACTCCCCCGTAGGGCGGTTTAGGGCAATGGGACAATATTTATGTGGGTCGCTGTGACATTTTCCGGGTTTGGGTATCGGGATAATTACGGATTCCCGCCATTGATTGGGAAAGAATGAGTTTAAATACAACGTATTGAACAGATTTAGATGGTGCTGGAAAGCGTTGTCAGGAAGGTGTTAGATCATGTGGTTGTGCACTCGGTCCAGCTCGGGTGAGGTTTCACGAGTGTGACCGATAGCATACTGTAGTTTATGGAGGGAGAAAGGTTTGTTGTAGAATTCTTCATTTGCGGAAGTAAAGTGAATCTGCTCACTTTTTCTTAGTTTTTTCCGTTGAACGGAAGCCGTGTAATTTGTTGATTGCGATATCTGGCTGAAAGTCTGAGCTAGTTTGTCCGCGATGTCCGCGTATGATTAATAGACAGTGCCTTTGTAAGACAAGATGTGGATGGGTTGCTCTGGGCGACCGTGGACACGTTTGAGTTTTCCTCACACTTGGGAAAGAGGGGCGTTTCGATTGATTCTGTTAACTACTTGAGTCCAGCTTTCTTGCTTCTTCTCCACGCTAAGTTTGCGGAACACGCCAGTTTATCTTTTCTAGGCTACTAGGTTCCTGGGGGAACGTGCGCGGCGTAAGGCACATACATCCTTTCACGCCGGTCCTTTGCTTTTTGTACCTCCAGGCATCACCAAAGTTTGGGGATTTTTTTTCTTCATACACAAATAGTATGTTATTCTTTTTAACAATCAATTTATACATAGTAAATCTAAGATCGGTGAAATGAACTAGATAAGAACCTGTAACTGAGTAATTGGAGCTGTGTACCAGCGGTGGGAGGCATTTCACTTTCCTAGCTGAACATTTCACTGAACATGTTTTGTTGACAGGGTGATGGTGTTGATGCTCTGAGCGAGCTGGAAAATATAGTTTCATGTTACCAGTTTTGCGTTAATCGTCATCGATTGTTTAACTCTGCCTGCCCCTGTCTGCGAGCAAGCAATAGAGTGGTACATTTCTACTTCAAAGAAGATACGGTTGCGCAATTCTGAATGTCAGCTGGTAGCTTGTTGAAGCTCTCTGGACCAGAAATAGTGAAAGCTTTGGCCCCAATCTCCGTTCTTTTAAACTCTGTGTCAATGTTATTTTCATTCCGTGTTGATCGTTGATGGGCCGCTTTTCGAGTTGTCAATACAGCACCGTTGGAAAAGGAGAGCTTGTTCTGAATTTAAAAAACTCGTACTGCTTCGCTCAGTTCTAGTCGTTCTTTGATGTTCAGCCCCCAAGTTTCGTTAGAATTGGTGTCACGTGATCGCTCTGTCTCAAGTTCCCAGCGTGAGCTACTTTTGCGGTGAAGCTTATGCTGCGTTGAATGTCCGAGAGTAATGTTTTCGTGCACTTACCCCAAATGATGGGGCAGTAGTTTAAATGTGAGAAAAATCAGAGCATCGATTACGAGAAGTTTGGACTTGAAGTAGAGTTGTTTCTTCGTTTGACTGAGAAGCATGAGTGTACCATTCAGTTTGGAGCAATGCTTATCAACATGATGTCCAAAGGTCATATTGGGATCAAGCCCCACTCCCAGACTTTAGACTTCGTTGTCAAGAGGGATTTTTGCGCGTATACAGTCAACAGCAAAATTTTCGGGACCTCTCCGTGTGTTTGCTTTGTATCCCAGGATAATGCCCTGTGTTTTACGTGTATTAACTTTATGCCCATATGAGGAATACCAATTATTTATGTGGGTCAGCGCTGTTTCTGCATTTTTCAGCTTTTCTTATTCGTTTGCTGGTCTAACGAACAGCAATTGAACATCGTCCGCGTATGATGTCATTCTGGCATTGTCGAGAGTGTTTCCACAGTTTATGTCGTTGATAAACAGAAGTAAATGCAACGGTCCGAGAATCGATCCTTGTGGAACCCCGAAATTAACCCTTCTTGGAGAAGAGGTGATATTTTCATCTATCACGACAGACTGGGACCGCTGCCCAAGATAGCTTTCAAACCAGGGTGTTTGGGTGTTAAGGTGTTTGGATGTTTAGTTGTATCAGTTTTTGCAGCAAACTATCGTGATTTACACTATCAAATAATTTCGAGAGGTCCAACAGCACGAGTAATGATAGACTATTTTCGTCTATAGCTTTGATTTGAGCCTCATTTCCACCAGAGCCGTCTATAGCTTTGTATACGAGTTCGGAGATTTTCAGTAGCGCGTCTTCAGTAGAGGTCTTCCGTCTGTATGCATACTGACATTCATTGATCAGGTTCGCCTCTTCTAGGTAGTCAAGGAGTTGACGTGTAATGATCTTTTCCAGGATTTTTGAAGTTACTGTTAGGAGGCTTATGGGTCTGTGATTTGAAGAGTCGTTTACCACCCCTTTTTTATGGATAGCTTTGTTTAGCGCCTGTTTCCAATTTTGAGGGAAAGTACTTGCTACAATGGATGTGTTGATGAGCAGCTGGAGATATGGCAAAAAATAATTTGTAACCCGTCTTTGAGGTACTGTAATGCTATTCTATCGTTCCCACAAGAATTGGTATTTTTAAGCGCGAAAATAGCCGAAACAATTTCCAGTCTGCTTACCGGGCTCTGTGTCCACATTTGGTCGTTCTCGGTGGTTATGAGAAGGAACTGTGAACAGATAGCTTATGCATTACCGGGGTTTCGTGAACCACCGAGAAAGTTTCACTGTGTTTGTTCATCACCTTTTAGTATGTGTGCTTTCTAACGTTAGCAAAAAAACTCATTGAATGATTCTGCTATTTCTTCTGGGTTTTCATTGTTTGAAGACTTCTTTGGTTTCTAGTGGGGCACAATATTCCCAAGGCTGTTCCAAATCTGCTTCGGGTTGTTTTTTGCTTCTACTAATTCTGCAAGGTGCGCATCTCTCTTTGCTTTGCTTATTCATTTTTTTACGAGTTTTCTCATCGGTTGGCAAACCACTCGCAAGACAGGTAAAATACGCGATTCGTCGATCAAATCCGGTTGAGGGTGAATATAGAGGAATGCATGCGACAGCTGCACTTTGGAAATTTTCGTTAACATGTATGACAAAGGCCGCGCGCGCTCTAAAATGTCTTCGGGAAGGCCCTCAACATCGTCCCATGCGGCATGTGTTCAGTATTCCTCCCAGCTGGCTTTCCGGTAGTTGAATCGAAGTTCATGTGCGTCGGGATTGTTTGGTCGGTTGGTAAGGACCAATATGATCACTGTCATGTGTTGAAGGCAGAACTCCCCAAACGAGTTGGGGTGCTAAAGTGGGGAACAGATTGATAAATCGATGGCAGTTTCATTTTCGAGGGTGATCCGAGTGGGTTGTCAGTCATTGAGAAGAACCAGGTTGTGAGTGTCAATGGTGTTGCCATTATCACTACCCTGGAGTCTGTTCTCACGCATCCCCACACTTCGTGGTAGGTAACTGTTGAAGTCTCCAAGAAGGAGTACGGAATGATGCAGTTAATTAAGCAGATCGGTCATTAGATCGTGGTTTCGTGACGAGTAGATAGATACCACTGTAATTGGTCTTGAGATACATATCTTCACTACGACAGCTTGAATTTCTGTTCTTAGAGGGAGGATGTGATTAGGTATATGCTTTGGTGAATCATAAGGGCCACTCCGCCGTGGGCAGTCACATTATTGTGACCTTCGCGACGAAGTATGACATTTTGAGGGATTGCGAAGGTGGCGGTGTCAAGGAGTTTGATCTCCTGAAGGCCCACCACCAAAGGTTTATGGTTGGAGGTAAGAGATAATAATTAGTCTTTCTTGCTTCTTAATCCCTGGCAATTTCAATGAAATATTGTAAATTTGTTCATTTCGGTTCAGTTTCACACTCAGATCTTGATGGTGTCCTAGATCGATAGCGTTCGCTAGAGCGTCCGCTTTGTGTAGAACATGATCTCCTAGGCCCACTGCGTTCTCGGCTGAAAGTGCTCTTGTAGAATTATTATTTATTATTTGCTCTCATGTTCCACCGGAGTCCCAACACGAAGTTAATGCAGACTCCCCCGTAGGGCGGTGCTCTTGTAGAAGGAGGACGAAGGAGTGCAATCTTTGTGTTCGCTTCTTGACCGAGCGAGTTTCTCTTCTATTGAGTTTTTTTTTAACATAATGATGGGCTGAGATCTAGTCGTTGGGATATTTGAGTCTAGTGCGGTGCATGGTCGATCGGTGGTTTCGGGTATCAGTTCTTCGTTGAAGATCTTCAGCGCGTCCTTGTGCAGGCGATGGTCGTTATCACTTGTGAGATATTCTGATGTCGGGCATGTTAGCTGAGGGTTGAATACCTCGTATTGGTTTTCGCTGGGTGCGGTCGCAGTTAGGACGGTCAGGAGACGCTAAACAATCTGATCAAGGCGAGCTGTGGTTCGTGGGCTGCTCCTAATATTTTTGCTTCGTGGCGAGAGGGCGTCGCGTACTACGCAGTCGACGTCGGAGGAGTCTTAGTCTCTTCGCCTTTTGATTTTCGTGTTATTCGACCTCTTTTCGTGGTCGAATGAGGCAGCATCCATCGCAGTGCTCTCCTGGGCACTGGTGGATTCATTGCTTGGGATGCCCGCCTCTGTTACGAGGGCGGTCGCTGGGCTGGTTGTGGTAATGTTAGTACTAGAGAGAGGTGTTAGGGTCATGGTGATAGGTTGTGTTGACGGTACACGAGTGTCGTCTGAGGGGGTAGGCTTACTTGTAGATTTGACCGTTTTGGCGTAATTTAAAATGCGGCAGTTTGGGTTTTCGTCGTAAAAGATTTGGATGACTTGTTTTTGTGACTCTGCGTGACTCGAATGACTGTGCCCTGGATTACTATGAATTCCAGTGTGTCACGTCCTGTGAAAGTGATATGATATGCGGTGGTGTAGATATTCCGTGGTTTGATCTATTTTGCTAGGGAAACGTTGGCGATCCCGTAATCCTTCGCTAAACCTGCTGCAAAAGCTCTTAGGTCAGTTGTATTTTATTTATTATTTGCTTCCATGTTTCACTGGAGTCCCAACGCGAAGTTAATGCAGACTCCTCCGTAGGGCGGAAGGTAAGTTGTAGAAGTGTACGTCTTGTAGCGTGACTTTGTGTTTGTATATTGTTGATTCTTTGTATAGCATTACTTGGCTAGATATTTACGACGTGGGTCAGGTACTTTTTTCCCTGTCGGCTCAATTTTTTTGGTTTACCTCGCAGTTGTTTGGAGAGAGTTCATCATGGTGAATGGGCTCGTTGAGGGAGCAACTTTGTTTGCACCGCTATCTACAAGCGTTGTGAGGAAGAGGGTAGGGAATGATACAAATTTTTTCTCCTGGGTGGGAGAGTCAGCCTGGAGAGAGTGAATCGCGGCCGCAGCCTCTCGTCGCCCAACTTTGTACTCTATTTGGTATTGCAGGATCTCCCTCTCAGTCTTGTCCTGGGGGCAGTCTTCATGTCCCGTAGGGTGGCCGTTGACTTTGCAGTAAAGGCAGTGTGATTCATCGGATGGGCACGACAAGGAGTCTTCCAGTTTGTCGTGATTGTCTTGGGAGCAGTGCGAGCATCTTCGCTTACAGTGACAATCTCTGCTCGCGTGTCCATATTTCTGGCATTTATACCATCGCATTGGACGTGGCGTCAGAGAAAGGTATGTCTATGCAGTTAGGTGGGGTGGGGCAGTTGAATTCAAGCAGGAGGGCCGTGGTGGTTTTATTTATTTATTATTCGCTTCTATGTTCCACCGGAGTCCCAACGCGAAGTTAATGCAGACTCCCCCGTAGGGCGGTCGAAGAATTGTGAATTAGGTGACGCTTAGATGAAGAGTTTAAGAGCAGCTTAAACGCAGTCGCAGCAGGTTTAAGCGTAGCTGGGGTTGGTCTAAAAGAGTATCTAAGTAACAAAGTAACACAATAAATTTGACACAATAAATTTGACACACACAATTTTAAAGTAGTAACTCTAGCGCAGGTACAGAGTAGGCCTAGTACATACAAATCGTATTAAACAATGGATATCAAGCGAGTTTACCTTAAAAGATATGAAGAGCAGGTTTATTTCAGTCGCGGTTGGTCTTGTGTAGAGGAGTGGTAGCTGCTCCCTTCGTTCTCCGCCGGAGCTCCAACGTGTAGTCACAGAGGGTTTCTTCTTGTGGCACGACGGTCCGGTGATTTTGCACAGCTTTGTGCACGAAGTCAAAGTAAGAATTTTCAATTGGTGCGCAGGGAGGACAGAGAGTTCGGGATCGGAGATGATTCAGATCTAGCAACTTCTACACTACCTCGTAGAGGCCTGTGTGTTTTCCAAAAGCGATCATTTTTTTCCGGTGTTCCGTTTCCGTGAGCAGGCGTT
>SDVV010025703.1:0-12377 GCA_016164225.1 Gammarus roeselii | reverse complement strand
GCCCTGTTCATGAGCGACGGACTCACCACGAGTGCGTGGGAATCTTTAATTCAATATTGACGTACCCACTCCTCCTAGGAAAATTTGTAAAAAAACTCAAGAGTCATTCTGTGAAAGGTATCTCATGGGCCTATTTTGCCACGAGCTCTGACAAAGCGCTACAACCTAAAAAAACAGTAGACATATTATTGAAAGGAAAAAAAAAATACATCTAAACTCATACGAGCCCAGAACGAAACTGTTCCCCTTTAAAGGAAGGCTGTAACGTCCACACAGGTCCATACAGGTGTAACGTCCACACAGGTCCATACAGGTGTAACGTCCACACAGGTCCATACAGGTGTAACGTCCACACAGGTCCAAACAGGTGTAACGTCCACACAGGTCCATACAGGTGTAACGTCCACACAGGTCCATACAGGTGTAACGTCCACACAGGTCCATACAGGTGTAACGTCCACACAGGTCCATACAGGTGTAACGTCCACACAGGTCATACAGGTGTAACGTCCACACAGGTCATACAGGTGTAACATCCACACAGGTCCATATAGGTATAATGATAGGCTAACAATGTACAGAAATATCACAGGACACAGATTATATGTACCTTTTCTTCATCAGCATGAACTGTTGTGGGGAAAACATTTGCTGATGATACATATTTATTAGTAAATTATAACTAATGGCAGTAGTGAACATTTCATTCACATCCTACCAATTAATAACGAAACTGAGAGCAGACCATGTCCAGCATGGGATTGTGTGCTACATTTACTAACAAAATGGACGCTCACGAATCACAAATATTGAAAATAATTACATAGTTAACATGGCAGGATGCATTCCCAAATGAGGCTGATAATTAAACAGGTTCCTAAATGAGGCTGATAATTAAACAGGCTCCTAAATGAGGCTGATAATTAAACAGGCTCCTAAATGAGGCTGATAATTAAACAGGCTCCTAAATGAGGCTGATAATTAAACAGGTTCCTAAATGAGGCTGATAATTAAACAGGTTCCTAAATGAGGCTGATAATTAAACAGGTTCCTAAATGAGGCTGATAATTAAACAGGCTCCCAAATGAGGCTGATTATCAAACAGGTTCCTAAATGAGGCTGATAATAAAGCAGGTTCCTAAATGAGGCTGATAATTAAACAGGTTCCTAAATGAGGCTGATAATTAAACAGGCTCCTAAATGAGGCTGATTATCAAACAGGTTCCTAAATGAGGCTGATTATCGAACAGGTTCCTAAATGAGGCTGATAATTAAACAGGTTCCTAAATGAGGCTGATAATTAAACAGGTTCCTAAATGAGGCTGATAATTAAACAGGCTCCTAAATGAGGCTGATAATTAAACAGGCTCCTAAATGTACGAGATGAAAGTCAATGTGAGTCCTGTTACCAGGAAAATCAATAATATGAAAGGAAATGACAATGACAAATAGTTGTCATTGAAAATGGCATAAATGTTTAATATTACTGTTCAAGAATTTCTGCACATATATGTTCAAACAGGTTTCATTTCGATTACGTCTCGATACAACAGTTCTGCTACTCGTTTGTATTTGTGTTGCATTCGATTTCCAAGTATTTAGCAGCTTCGTGTTTGAATAACAGTTGGGATTGTCTTGATGAGTTACGGTGAATTTACAAATTATCGTTGATACGAGGATTATTTTCATTACATTCCAAAAATAATGGTATCGATTGAATCAGGAATTTGTCTGAAACTTGCAATAGCGGTTGCTTGACTCCTCCGAGCCAACAAAGGCTTACCAAAGTAACACATGCTGGTAGAAAAATGTATAATATTGTTAGTGTTCGTTGATTGGAAGAGTTTGCCGCTCTTTCATGACAATACAGAGTGGTATCATAACCCATGCACCAGGATTACTACAAGTCTCGTGCTTCGCAGTCAACAGTAACAGTAAAATAGGCACCAGAAAAGAATATGTCAATGCCAGTCGTTCACTAATGCTTATAAACATTCTGATCCTAACGTACATTGGATTCCAGAGCTATATATTGCGAGGTTATGTGGATGAAAAATAGCACTATACGGAAAAGACACTTAACTGGAAATTCCTTTGAACAGTTTCACACCCAATTCCAAGTGTACAATGGCACTAAAAAAGATCAAAGAGCACAAATGAACTTTTATAGACTGCACGGTCGCTGAGGTATCCTATATAAATAAACGGAACGCGCTCAGGAACGTCCGTTACTTCTTCCCACGTCCAGAGATACCATCTGGGCAGCACATTCAAAAGTAGGTTACGTTATCGCTATCCTGAATTGATCAAGAAGTATGGGCGCCAGGAAACTAACCCCGGCATCTGCCCTGATCTCCTCAAATGAGCACTGAAGCTTGGATGGGATGGAGGGACGAATGTCCGTCCAGGCCCGGGAGGTAAGGAGAGGAACAGACAGGGGCACAGGGAGAGAAGACACGCTCTAGAGAGGAGTAGATAGACGCTATGGAGGGGTGCAAAGAGACACTGTGGAGAGGGCCAAAAAAGGTGTATGGAAAAGGGCTGAGAGACGCTATGATGAGGTCAGGTAGAGAGTATGCAGAGGTACAGACACGCTATGGAGAACGGCAGAGAGACGCTATGAAGAGGGCAGGTAGACAGTAAGCAGAGGCACAGACACGTTATGGAGAGCTGCTGAGACTCTATGAAGAGGGCAGGTAGACAGTAAGCAGAGGCACAGACACGTTATGGAAAGCTGCTGAGACTCTATGAACAGGGCAGGTAGACAGTAAGCAGAGGCACAGACACGGTATGGAGAAAGAACTACTGAGACGCTATGAAGAGGGCAGGTAGACAGTAAGCAGAGGCACAGACACGTTATGGAGAGCTGCTGAGACTCTATGAAGAGGGCAGGTAGACAGTAAGCAGAGGCACAGACACGGTATGGAGAAAGAACTACTGAGAGGCTATGAAGAGGGCAGGTAGACAGTATGCAGAGGTACAGACACGCTATGGAATGGCAGAGACGCTATGAAGTGAGCAGGCAGACGGTATTCAGAGGTACAGACACGCTATGGAGAATGGCAGAGAGTTGTTATGAAGAAAGGCAGAGACGCTATGAAGAGGGGAAGACATACGCTATAGAGTGGGGTAGGGAGCCGCTGAAGAAATCACGTAGACGCTATGGAGATGGTCAGAGATGCTATATGAACGGGCAGGGAAACGCTCTGGATAGAGGGAGAGAAACGCTATGGGGGAGGAGCAGACTAACGCTGTGGAAATTAGCAGCCATTCGATGGAGAGGAGCAGACATGTATAAAAGGGACAGACACGTTGATGAAAGTGCCAAAAAGACGCATATGAAGAGGGGCAGACACGCTATCATGAAGGACAGAGACGCATATAGAGCGGGGCAGAGAGACGCATACGGAGAGGGACCGAGATACGCATTCTTAGAGGGGCAGACACGCTACGGAGAGGGGCAGAGAAACACACACATGGAGAGGGGAAGACCCGCTATTAATAAGTACTGACACGCTTTGGAGAGGAGCATAAGCGCTATGGAGAAGGGTTGATAGGGGTAGAGATATCCATTTTGAGATAGGCAGACATGCTATGGTGAGGGAGAGACATGCTGTGGAGAAGGGTAGCCATATTATGGAAAGGGGCAGACACGCTATGGAATCTCGGGGGCAAACACGCGATGGAGATGGACGCTGTGCGGAGGGCCAAACACGCTATGGAGAGGATCGAACACGTTATGAAGAGGGTCAAACACACTATAGAGGAGGGGGGGGCAGAGAGCCGCATATAGAGAGAGGCAGACACGCAATGGAGAGGGACAGATACGCTATGGAGAAGGGTAGACACTCTAAGGAGATCCGCGATGGAGATGAACGCTATGTTAAGGGGCAGACACGCTATGGAGAGAGTCGGACTCGTTGGGGAGGAGCAAACACGCTATGGAGGAGGGCAGACATGCTATGGAAACGGGCAGACGGGCTGTGGAGAGTAACTGGCACGCTTAAGACGGGAGCAGATAAACGCTTATGGAGAGGAGCACACCCGCTATGGAGAGACAGAGGGAGACGTTTTGGAGTGGGGCAGACAGGGAGCTATGGAGAAGGACATGGAGGTCTGGTGAGGAGCTAAGAGGCGGTACCCGATTGCTGCGGTTGCCGATATCGGTCTCCATCTGGCAGGAAATGACATAAATTAATTGAAAAACTTTCCCGCTGAGGAGAGAAGACGACGCAGCCAACGATCGCTGCCAGCGCCCTCCATCGCAAGGAACTGTCACTCTTTCTCTTTTATTGACGGTGGATCGACCCATCATGCGAGGGTGTATCCAAAAAAAACGAACGGGGTGTCTCTCCTTCAGAGTTCGTTGTGAGATGAATAGGTCAACATTCAGACAATTTGGCAGGATCTAATTGAACCGTTCAGCGCCTAACAATATATTTCCAAATTTCAGGGAACAAAGTACCTTTACCTATTTCAATTTTCTTACGAGGTAGCCCCGGACCGCTTTACCTGGTCGGACAGTAGTAACCTTCACCATCCGACGTTGCAGACTGTTGAGTAACTTGCTAAGAACTCGTTCAGATAAAACCGGACATCTAGACATGGTGATCGAGCGGCATTCAAACACTGCTCATACTGAAATGTTATTCAGTTAATTATTTCCAAACAGTTTACAGATTCAATGGTAACACACGAGCGGAACTCTCAAGCGCTAATTCATTTTCCCTGGCTGACGTTTTTTGCCGTTTTAAGAAAAAAAAAAAGGATATACGAGGCGATCATGCGAGTTTCAATACCTAAGTAAAAATGAGACTAAGACAAGTGAGTACCGTTGCAACATACTGATTTTACAAATGACACTGCCAGACTTACAGACGAGATGTGAATACAATTAGTTTAATTTTGTTATCTTGGTCGGCGTGCAGTTGCTGAAAAAATCGCTTATGGTTAGTCTGTAAGCGGGAAACAAATTAGGGGTTTCCTACTTGGAATTCAACTTCATATAGCAATTTTTACGGTACTTTAAGGGGACAAAGCTTGTAAGTGGGTACTGGCAGGCATTCAATGTATCAAGGCGTACTGGCAGGCATACAATGTATCAAGATATACCGTCAGGCATACAATGTATTAAGGTATACTGCCAGACATACAATGTATTAGGGCGCACTGGCAGGAATACAATGTATTAAGATATACCGTCAGGCATACAATGTATTAAGGCGTACTGGCAGGCATACAATGTATTAATGTATTAAGGCGTACTGGCAGGCATACAATATATTAATGTATTAAGGCGTACTGGCAGGCATACAATGTATTAAGAAAAACGGCAGGCATACAATGTATTAAGGTACTCTGGCAGCCATACAATGTATTAAGGTATACTGGCAGGCATACAATGTACAATGTTACAGAGGTATCACAATGCACAGATGATACGCGGCCTCGTCAGCGTGAGCAGTGCTGATGACAGATTTTATTATTCAAACATACTTTAACTGTTAACTAAGGATAGTATATTGATATTTCCATGCTATCGACCGGTAGAAATTGATGATGGACATTCTCTTTTGTTAAATAGAGCAACAATTGACCTACATAAAAATAGGAAAGGTCGACTGAATGTGACTTAATTATGATTCTTTACTGTTTAAACAGACCTTTAAAAACGTTCAGAGTAGAGAACGCTCAGAGTATTGTTATACACCACGTTACCTCACGCAATGTTGGCCTCACTAATCACACATTTAGAACAAACTACATATACGTCCTATATGGGTACTCCACAATTTTCATGAGTTTCCACACGCTCGGCTCAAGTTTAACAGGCTGTTACACATCGCGAGATCGCAGTAAATGAATCTAAATGAGTGAAAAAAAGTAGCATCGACTTATGACACCAAACAGTAATTCCAGTTTCACTTTTCAGGAATCTCAACACGCACAAGTTCGAACATGTATAACTTAATTTTACGTGTATGAGCACAATTTTTTTCTTGCTTTCTGCAAAAACCGAATTCCATGTTCGAACAGCACTGTGTTTTAAAGAAAGTTGGGCTTGTGATGAGTGAAGGCAGATATAAAGTTTCGTATCGTTTCGCAGATTATAAATTGCTTTTATTTTTGTATAAAAAAATCGTTATCGAAGTAAGTTGACTGATTGGATCATTTGTAAACGAACAGTGCAACGGAAAAGTTAATAGCATGACGCAGCTGGGGCATATTACATTGGCAGAGAGGTTATACTTTTGATCCCACCAGTGTGTCCTAATGTTTGGCTCGATTTTAACATAAATGGTAGGTCATAAGTTTGTTTTGCAGGCACAGGTATACAGAAAATCGAAAACGGACGAGATCAATTCTTTTAAAATAAATTGTTAGACCATTTTAAATTTAACATGGGATGCCTAACGATTTGCGTAGGTTTAGATCGTCTACAAACGTGATGGGCTCTTTCCAGTTTAGGTCGTCTTCAAACGTGATGTGCTCTTTATAGTTTAGATCCTCTACAAACGTGATGTGCTCTTTATAGTTTTAATCATCTTCGAACGTGATGTGCTCTTTCCAGTTTAGATCGTCTACAAACGTGATGAGCTGTTTCCAGTTAAGATCGTCTACAAACGTGATGTGCTCTTTCCAGTTTAGATCGTCTTCAAACGTGATGTGCTCTTTCCAGTTTAGATCGTCTTCAAACGTGATGTGCTCTTTCCAGTTTAGATCGTCATCAAACGTGATGTGCTCTTTCCAGTTTAGATCGTCTACAAACGTGATGGGCTTTTTCCAGTTTAGATCGTCTACAAACGTGATGTGCTCTTTCCAGTTTAGATCGTCTTCAAACGTGATGTGGTCTTTCCTGTTTGGATCGTCTTCAAACGTGATGTGCTCTATCCAGTTTAGATAGTCTTAAAACGTGATGTGCTCTTTCCAGTTTAGATCGTCTTCAAACGTGATGTGCTCTTTCCAGTTTAGATCGTCTTCAAACGTGATGTGCTCTTTCCAGTTTAGATCGTCTTCAAACGTGATGTGCTCTTTCCAGTTTAGATCGTCTTCAAACGTGATGTGCTCTTTCCAGTTTAGATCGTCTACAAACGTGATGTGCTCTTTAAAGTTCAGACCGTCTACTTCTTCTATTACAGCGAGATACTTTGCTTTAGTTACATTAACGATTGGCTGACCTCTCGATTCGCACTCTATGTAATGGAAGGGTCTCTTTCTCCAGAAAAATTACACCTGTATCTCCTCGGCATTCCTCGTCAACTTCTTAGATGCAAACTAATTTCAAATGTGGACCAATTACCTATTTCTAATATTTGCCCGTCGAGTACACTGCAGTATCATCTACAACGAGGAAAGAACACTGTCGCTGGTGTTTACAAATGCATTGATGCAGGTAAGAGAGAGTGGCTCCAAAGTTCGACCTTTACCAGTAAATTGAGATTGCAAACAATCGGCAATGTACAGTGTGAATATGTTCGAAATCTAATCAAAGTGTACAGCCTGTAAAGTTTCATTTTTCCTAAACAACTGAATCATAATCTGAACAACAGAAACACTTCAAAATCCAGACTGGAGGATATGGGAAACACTTTGGGCCAATTTGGGTGTCACAGTTCGGTCAACACTGTCATTGTAAATGGTGTAGCTAAAGTATCAGCTAACAAACAGCTACAACAAGATATTCTACCTAAATGTATGTTAATCAAAACTACCTAGAATTCTGCGTAACTCACATCTCGCTAGTAAGTGTAGACTCTAGAGGGACTTATCTTGGATTCGGTATACTCCGAGTAGCATTGACGATGGTCGTGAACAAGTTCCATGGATTAATCAAACGGAGGTACACTTCTAGCCCGTACACGGTCACAATGTACTCTGCCAGATCTTTTCCCGCACACACTGGAAAACACTGAGCACAAGCCCGTCCTCTGCGGGACACTCTGCACATCGTACTTCCTTCCTGATCACATCCCAGAGGTTTACTGAAAAGCATCCTTGGCTAATGCACAATACTAGTACGTACATTATCACACGCAGTGATTTACCTTCAATGTTATCTATTGGTATTACTTTAGATGTTACCATATCGAGAGAAAGACCAAACAACTGAAACAGAATATAGGGACAACTCCAGGCAAGCGAGGAGAAGGGAGAGGGATGTGTTATGACATCTTCCGCGTCTCAGAAGATGGTCTATCCTATTTTCATACAATTACTTCGGATGTGATTGTGTTGGGAATATAGATTTTCCCCACTGCCCACTGTGGGAAAAGCATTTTACATCAATACAATATAATATTCAATTGGCATTTTTTATATTATTGCATAAACTTGATCCTCGAGAGGGGTTTTTATTCCTTGGAATTGTGAAGGGATTGTGTGGAGAGTCCAGCTCCTTTAGAAACAGTGAAAGAAAGGCGGGTATTCGTGTCCTGGTTAATTTGGGCGAGTGAAAGGAAGGTGGGGAGTCGTGTACCTTCGGAGAGATAGAAGGGAGGGCAGGGAGTCGTGTACATTTGGAGAGTATGTAGGAAGGCGGTGTGTCCTGATCCGTTGGGAATAATGAATGGATAGCGGGCAGTCCTGTTTCTTTGAAGTAGTGAAGGGGTGGCATGTAGTCCTGATCCTTTGGGAAGAGTGAAGAAAGAACAAGAAGTCCTGTTTCTGCAGGGAGAGTGAAGGGATCTTTTGTGAATAGAGAAGGGATTGAGGAGAGTCCTGTTTGGGGGAGAGTCCTGATGGGAGAGGGGGAGTCCTGTTCCTTGGAGGAAAGTGAAAATATGGCGGGAGTCTGTTCGTTTGGGAGAGCGGAAAAGAAAGGAATATCGGGGAGTTCTGAATTTCGGGAGAATGGAGGGAAGGCGGGGAGTTCTGATCTTTGGGAGGATGGAGGGAAGGCGGGGAGTTCTGATTTTCGGGAGGATGAAGGGAAGGCGGAGAGTTCTGATCTCCGGGAGGATGAAGGGAAGGCGGGGAGTTCTGATCTTCGAGAGAATAAAGGGAAGGCGGGGAGTTCTGATCTTCGGGAGGATGAAGGGTAGGTGGGGAGTTCTGATCTTCAGTTAGTGCGGAGAGAGGGCAAGAGTCCTGTTACTTCGAGGGAATAATGAGACGGGGGGGGGGGGTGTTCTATTTCTTTTGGAAGAGTAAACACAGGACGGGGAGCTGTTCCTTTGCGGCAAGTGAGGGGTTGATGCGAGGGCATTTCTTTGGGAAAATGGAAAGAGAAGGGATGACGGGGAGTCCTGTTCCTTTGGGAAGTGTGGAAGAAGAGCGAGGAGTCATGTTTCTTTGGGAAAAGTGAAGAAAAGGCGGGGCATTTTGTTCCTATGGGAGAGTGAAGGAAAGGCGGGGCATTTTGTTCCTATGGGAGAATGAAGGAAAGGCGGGGCATTCTGTTCCTATGTGAGAGTGGAGGAAAGGCGGGGCATTCTGTTCCTATGGGAGAGTGAAGGAAAGGCGGGGCATTCTGTTCCTACGGGAGAGTGAAGGGATGACATGTCGTGGTCCTTTGAAAGTGAAAGGAGGGTGGGAAGTTCTGTTCCTTTGGGTAGAGTGAAGAAAGAGCGGGGAATTCTGTTTCTTAGGAGTGTGAAGGAAGGACAAGTTGTGTTCCATTGTAAGTGAAAGGAGGTGGGAAGTCCTGTTCCTTTCGGTAGAGTGGAGTGAAGGAATGGTAGGAAGCCCTATTTCTTTGGAAAAGAGAAAGAAGGGAGAGGAGTCCAGTTCCGTTGGGAGAGGGAAGGGAGGGCGTGGGGCTGTTCCTTAGAGGAAATTGAAGGATTGGTATGAGTGCTGTTTATATGAGAGATAGGATAGTAAAGAGATGACGGTGTGTCCTGTTCCTTTGGGTCATGGAAGGGCGAGAAATCCTGTTTCTTTGAAAAGAGTGAAGGCAGGATGGGGATTACTGTTCCATTGGAGAAGTAAAGGGAAGGGAGAAGCCCTGTTCCTATAAAGGGAGTCAACACTGACGAGTAGTTCCAAAAACTCTGACATGGTTTCCAGACATCGATTCTTCCCAAAAAAAACAGATTTCAGCGGCTAAAATCTAAATCACCTAACTACAAACAAGACGTGCCTCACTGGTTGGATATCCACTAAATGTGTACGAAAGATGCAAAGATTTTAGTTAAAAATTAGTATGTGGTCTAGAGAAATTATTGTGATTTTGAATGAGGCACTTCTTTTGTATTCGAGACTACAGCAAAATATTTTAGAAAAACATCTGTTATATTTTGGTTGACAATCATCGATAGTTAAAACATTCATGCAATGTTTACTATATCGTTTGATAAATGCACGATATTCATGAAAACACATAATTATACTTGACTGAGGTCATTTGCATTTATGAAAGGTATGCAAATCTCTGCAATTGACTGAATCAGTTCCCGTGGATACTACGTTGCAATATACGACATGGAAGGAACTGACTGCTGGAGAGATAATAGTTTGGTTAAAAGTTTATACCATGAGCCACTATTGTTATTATCAGCCATCGTAAAGTTATCCGAATATTTTCCGATCCTGTCGATTTCTGTAATTTTGAACAGAATGAGCTATTGTTTTTTTTCATTATCATGTATAAAAATCTTGAAATAAAAAATAAAAAAGCTGACATATCACAAATGAAACAAGAACTTTCTTGTAAACAAATTACGAGAGAAGAGGGTGGGACCAGGGGCGCAGGGAAGTGTGGGGAGGAGGGGGTTGGGGGTACCCTTATATGAGTTTGAGGCCACTCAACCAACAGATGGATAAGCAGAGGAGGAAGAAGAGGATTGCGTCCCATGTGAGCCGAGAAAGGCTGTCCTGTTGTAATAAATAATGCATGAACACACAAAGGCGGATATCGTTTAGCTGGGAGAGGGAGTGAGAAGGGGAGCACAGCTGACGGTGGCAAACTCTGGGATGGTTCTGAGGAATGGGATTTAATTTAAATCAAATTCGAAGGTCATTTGCACCCGAAAAAACGTTAATAAATTTCTTTCAATAATGGATGAGTAGACTCGTTTGGTTCTACTACTGCCCAATTTAGTTTGTAATTACTTCTGAATTTATTTAAAATAAAACTATCTGATCAGAAGTTTTCATAATTATTTTTATTGTCTTTACAGAAAGATTTCACAGTCGAAACCTAAACCTGCTTTTGTTTAATGGTTGTTACTGAACTTGTTGATAACAGAAAAAAAATGTATTGCAATTTGAATATGACAAAAAATGCACATAAAAGCCCCTGTGCCACACTGATACAGAAGAGAAATGGTTTGTACCATCGTAAACTGCTTTTTTCCATATCAGGAAACATGAAATGAAATTAGACCACTGCATACAAAAATGGTTGATGCAGTAACAAGACTTCAACTTCAACAGGAGGTATTTCGAAAAGAGTTTGTACTATCGTTTTCAAGTTTCTACTGTATTAGCATGCTGCAAGTAACTACTGTATAAGCATGCTGCATGAACCTACTGCATCAGCATGCTGCATGTATCTACTGCGTCAGCATGCTGCATGTGTCTACACTGGCAGCATGCTGTATGTATCTACTGCATCAGCATGCTGCATGTATCTACTGCATCAGCATGATGCATGTATCTACTGTATCAGCATGCTGCATGTATCTCCTGTATCAGCATGCTGCATGTGTCTACTGCATCAGCATGCTGCATGTATCTACTGCATCAGCATGCTGCATGTATCTCCTGTATCAGCTTGCTGCATGTATCTACTGCACCATCATGCTGCATATATCTATTGTATCAGAATGCTGCATGTATCTACTGTATCAACATGCTGCATGTATCTACTGCATCAGCATGCTGCATGTATCTACTGTATCAGCATGCTGCATGTATCTACTGCATCAGCATGTTGCATGTATCTACTGTGTCAGCATGCTGCATGTATCTACTGCATCAGCATGCTGCATGTATCTACTGTATCAGCATGCTGCATGTATCTACTGTATCAGCATGTTGCATGTATCTACTGTATCAGCATGCCGCATGTATCTACTGCATCAGCATGCTGCATATATCTACTGTATCAGCATGCTGCATATATCTACTGTTTCAGCATGCTGCATGTATCTACTGTATCAGCATGCTGCATGTATCTACTGTTTCAGCATGCTGCATGTATCTACTGTATCAGTATGCTGCATATATCTACTGTATTAATATGCTGCATGTATCTACATTATATTTTTTACTATATCCGCATGCTGCATGTATCTACTGCATCAGCATGCTGCATGCATCTACTGTATCAGCATGCTGCATGTATCTACTGTATCAGCATGCTGCATGTATCTACTGCATCAGCATGCTGCACGTATCTACTGTATCAGCATGCTGCATGTATCTACTGTATC
>SDVV010025702.1:0-12377 GCA_016164225.1 Gammarus roeselii | reverse complement strand
ACATAAATCGCCGATAAATAGCTAAACCGTTCCATTTCCTGTTGTTATAAATAAATTAGAAATGGCACATGAAGCTCTCTTAGACGTTCTACTTCAAAACTAACACTCTTGCTACCAAAAGGCAGCCTAGTTTGGGCCAATAGGCCTGTTGTTGTCTTCCTACACTTGTAATACACTTGTAAACACTTGTAAACACGACTGTGCCTGATACATCTTTATTAAATAGTGCATAAGTTGGTTCATTTGATTGCATATTGGGAATAATTATAAATGGTTTCGCGAGAGAAAACGTACAAAAGTTTACAATGAATGGATCTCGGAAATATTTAGGTTTTACCAAACGTAAAAATGGTGCCCTCAACACGTGATTTACTCAACGCACGCTACTGTAACCAGAGGCGCTGATTTAATAAACAGACACCAGGTACTGTTACGCTATTGGAAGTTGAAAACCATCCAACTTCCGAACCTGGAAAAAGCCAACGGCTCCAGGGATTTCTTTAGGCCTGACCAAATAGCAAGTGCAACGTAACGATCGAGGTCCAAGCTAAGCAATAGGAGCACAATAAATGTAATTCAATGCAGTGGAACTTTTTGATAGAATTCTTCATAAACCTCTTAATGGTTAATGTTGATCAAGTCTGTGATAAGGCGCCTTCTAGGACCTGGCCGGTACCTGCAACGAGTCGCCTTCTAGGATCCCTGTACCTGCAACGAGTCGTCTTCTAGGATCCCTGTACCTGCAACGAGTCGTCTTCTAGGACCTGGCCTGTACCTGCAACGAGTCGCCTTCTAGGACCTGGCCTGTACCTGCAACGAGTCGCCTTCTAGGATCTGGCCTGTACCTGCAACGAGTCGCCTTCTAGGACCTGGCCTGTACCTGCAACGAGTCGCCTTCTAGGACCTGGCCTGTACCTGCAACGAGTCGCCTTCTAGGATCCCGGTACCTGCAACGAGTTGCCTCCTATGACCTGGCCTGTACATGTAAAGAGTCGCCTTCTAGGACTTAGCCTGTACCTGCAACGAGTCGTCTTTTAGGATCCCTGTACATACAACGAGTCGCATTCTAGGACCTGGCCTGTACCTGCAACGAGTCGCCTTCTAGGATCCCTGTACCTGCAACGAGTCGCCTTCTAGGATCTGGCCTGTACCTGCAACAAGTCGCCTTCTAGGACCTGGCCTGTACCTGCAACGAGTCGCCTTCTAGGACCTGGCCTGTACCTGCAACGAGTCGCCTTCTAGGATCTGGCCTGTACCTGTGACGAGGCTCATTCTAGGACCTGTCCTGTATTTGCAACAAGGCGGATTCTAGGATCCCTGTACCTGCAACGAGACGCCTTCGAGGACCTGGCCTGTACTTGCAACAAGTCGGATTCTAGGATCCCTGTACCTGCAACGAGACGCCTTCGAGGACCTGGCCTGTACTTGCATCAAGGCAGATCTCAGGATCTGGCCTGTACCTGCAAGGATACGCCTTCTAGGACTTGGCCTGTACATGCGACGGGGCACATTCTAGGATCAGGCCTGTACTTGCAACAAGGCGTCTTCTAGGACCTGGCCTGTACCTGCAACGAGTCGCCTTCTAGGACCTGGGCTGTGCATGCAACGAAACGCACTCTAGAATCCGGCCTGTATTTGCGACGAGGCACCTTCCAGGACCTGGCCTGTACGTGCGATGGGACACACTCTAGAATCTGTCCTGTACGCGCAAGAGTCAAGGGCAGGGCTACACAGCTCTCCGTATAGTATTTGTTTAAACATGTCCCAATGATTGTGTTCAAATTTTAAATACTCATGTGGCATCGACCTAATCTGTCGTGACGCTTCTACAACAATTATGATGACATTGCCATGGCATCGACCTAATCTGTCGTGACGCTTTACGACAATTATGATGACATTGCCAAAGAATCGACCTAGTCTGCTCTGACGCTGTCACAACAATTATGATGACATTGCCAAGGCATCGAACTAATCTGTCGTGACGCTTCACGACAATTATGATGACATTGCCAAAGAATCGACCTAGTCTGCTCTGACGCTGTCACAACAATTATGATGACATTGCCAAGGCATCGAACTAATCTGTCGTGACGCTTCACGACAATTATGATGACATTGCCAAAGAATCGACCTAGTCTGCTCTGACGCTGTCACAACAATTATGATGACATTGCCAAGGCATCGAACTAATCTGTCGTGACGCTTCACGACAATTATGATGACATTGCCAAAGAATCGACCTAGTCTGCTCTGACGCTGTCACAACAATTATGATGACATTGCCAAGGCATCGAACTAATCTGTCGTGACGCTTCACGACAATTATGATGACATTGCCAAGGAATCGACCTAGTCTGTTCTGACGCTGTCACCACAATTATGATGACATTGCCAAGGAATCGACCTAGTCTGTTCTGACGCTGTCACAACAATTATGACTATGATGACATTGCCAAGGAATCGACCTAGTCTGTTCTGACGCTGTTACAACAATAATGATGACATTGACAAGGCATCGATCTAGTATGTTGCACCGCTATTACAACAATTATGATGACATTGATATGACATCGACCAAGTATGTTGTAACGCTGTTACAACATTTACATGTGCACTGGTTGAAAACATGATTGGACTATATAGTTTCGAGCATAAGAAAATATATATATATATATAAATGAATTATATTCAAGATAATTTGTTAGTTTTTTAGTTCCTAACCGACACTTGCTCACAGGCGATGGGGTGATATGCTGTTTTTTATATCAAATAAAGACTTGTATGGTAAGTGTATAGACAGAGCTTGCACTTATAATTCATACATGGCTATTACAAAGGCGTTCTGCACAAATATATATTTTCCCTATGAGAAACATGTGAGGTAGTCAATTTTTGTTCGTATTAATGCAAAGCCGACTTCCGAGTCCAAAACCATTTTTTTCTTAGCCTTGCCATTGGTTATCGGTCAAATGACACAGGGTTTCAAAAATTTCCTTCCACATTGATTGAATTTGATTTTTGTAAACCGTTTTTGATATTGAAGTCGATGATGTGTATGGATATGCTACAATACAAGCGCATCTCCCACAAACCGCGCGAAAGAGTGCTACTGCAACTCCGGGTCTGCCATGCATGGGGCAATTGGATACGTACCCTTCTCATGGCTGTTTTATTAACATCTCAGAATTATCCGTCAATTGATTTTTTATCTTTAAATACTAGTATGCCATGTCATAGAAAATATTTCGTTGTCTGACGGCCGTATAGTTAAGCAATTTTTTTTTTGTATAAAAAATTATATTCATTATTAATTTAACGGATTCATCGTGTTGTCTATTAACGCGATAACTCTTATTGGCAATTTGACAGATCAGTAAAAATTATTTACAACAAAATGCCATCAAACAATTTCTGAAAATCAACCTGGATTTTAACCTGGCATTTGAATTTTGATTTTTCGGCTACAAAATAAAACCAAGGTAATCGACGTATTTCACCTAACATTGTCCGAATATTTTTGTATTCCAATATATTTACGTAAGATTTACAGTTGAGCCTGAACCTGTCCACCATTGTAAAAGGATTTTCTTTGGAAAGGCCGTTACACTTCCTCAATTTCCAAAATTATTAATTTCCAGAGGAGAACAGAAGGGTACGATGAGGAAGAGAAGTAATGAAGGGGAGTGAACTGAATGTCACGAGTCATCAGCAAACAGTTTTCAGCACTCATGAATGAAACAACACATTGTCATGAATTGAACCGCCAAATTGGGATGAGTGAGGTAAGGATGTACGAATCTGATGCCGAAGTTATTCAAACAACATAACTATGCTTTGAGGCTGAACCGAAGTTTCTAGGTGAAATCGTTGTATTTTTAAACTTGAACTCACCTCATTTTTCGTTTTTTTTTCGACAATGTACAGTGAAATACGTACATTTTCTTTGCCTTTATTTGCGGGTTGAAAAAACTACTTTTTTTCCCAGTGATGCGAATAAGGAGTGAGTTTACCTACCAGTGATGCAAATAAGTAGTGAGTTTACCTACCAGTGATGCGAATAAGTAGTGAGTTTACCTACCAGTGATGTGAATATGTAGTGAGTTTACCTACCAGGGATGTGAATAAGTAGTGAGTTTACCTACCAGTGATGTGAATATATAGTGAGTTTATCTACCAGTCATGTAAATATGTAGTGAGTTTACCTACCAGGGATGTGAATATGTAGTGAGTTTACCTACCAGTTATGTGAATATGTAGTGAGTTTTCCTACCAGTGATGTGAATATGTAGTGAGTTTACCTACCAGCGATGCGAATATGTAGTGAGTTTACCTACCAGGGATGTGAATAAGTAGTGAGTTTACCTACCAATGATGTGAATATGTAGTGAGTTTACCTACCAGTCATGTAAATATGTAGTGAGTTTACCTACCAGGGATGTGGATATGTAGTGAGTTTACCTACCAGTTATGTGAATATTTAGTGAGTTTTCCTACCAGTGATGGGAATATGTAGTGAGTTTACCTACCAGTGATGTGAATATGTAGTGAGTTTACCTACCAATGATGTGAATACGTTGTGAGTTTACCCATCAGTGATGAAAAGGTAGTGAGTTTACCTACCAGTGATGTGGATATGTAGTGCGTTTACCGATACTCAACGGGCGTTTCAGATGCATTTACCGACTAACATTTACTGGCAGTTTTTTTCTGGTGTTTCAACAAAATTTATTGGCCTCGCATGACATTTGAATCGACATGCGAGAATAAATAAAATAAATAAAAATATTTATTTTTATCCATCTGGTATAGAATTTTCGCTTTCTGCGCTTGTATTCATACAATACAGACAATTAAAAGAGGATGCGTGTAGTGATAAACTGAAATAACAGTTCAGATATAATGAACCTTGAACAAGAAGCGTTCATTGCAAAATGACAGCATATGCTTTGAAGGTCCTTCTGAATATACAGGGTGTTTCAGAATTAATCGCATCAATTTGAACCAATTTTGACCCAAGGTTGGATTAGGTAAAATACGCAAATTTAACTCTATTGAGGCGTGTCCGAAAAGGGTCGCTATCCCTGGCGCTAAATTCTTTTATAGCTAACATCAGATCAACCACTATCATCTCCGCCAACTGCCTCATCAGCCCCAAGTTGTTCCGACTACCTACCTACGGTACCATTTTTTAACAGCGAACATTCATAGCGTTCCTCAGTCACACCAGCCACTGTCATATCTGCCAGTGACATTCTGGCGAAAATCTGATTCAGCCCACGTCAGAATCAGCCACCAGTCGTACCATTTTACCGGTTATCACTTTAATGATACTTTTCCTGCCCAACCTAACCTAACCTAGGGTACGCGTTTCTAACCCGCGAGGCAAAGGTACGTATTTCTATCCCGCGGGGCATACATATGTATTGTTTTAGGGTACGTAATGCCGTTTTTTAGCGTTTTTTTAATGAAGTTTCATTAAAGTGATAACTGTTAGGTTGGTACGCCTGTTTCGGTGTAATGACAGTGGCAGATATAACAGTGGCAAATTTTGAAGTGGTGGAAAATGCGTGTGGGCTGAATCATCGTTAGGTAGAAAGCACGTGGGATGAAAGATTTTTAGCGGTTATGACAGTGTCCGGCCATGACAGTGAGGTGAAGTGAAGTGGCGATAGTGTGCGTGTGCGGGAATAATTTTAGCGCGAACGCTGGGCTCCCGTCCGAAAATGCTTTGGTTAATGATAAGAAGATTCAAAACTTAAACAGGACGAATGTATCAAATTTGTAAGCCTGGCCAGCAAGGTCACCTGACATGACGCCTCTAGCTTTCTTCCTCCGTGGACACCTTATGATTTTGGTGTACGAAACCCCAGTTCCATCCGAACAAGATCTCACTGACAGAATTATTGACGCCTCTGCAAGGATAATTGAAACTCATGATGTCTGTTCTGTATCTGTTTTGTCCCTTTATAATAATAAACTATTTTTGATATCGATTTTTCCTTTACCCACCGACACGGAACCAATCAAGTCTTTTTAACTTATAAGCAAAGCCTATTTGAACACGCCTTCACTGAGTAAAATGTGCTTAATTTACCTAACCCATAAATACATCAAATTTTGTTCAGCGAATTCTGGAACATCTTGTTTACATCCACATGTCTCGTTGTAATTAGGCACACGTAACCAGTCTTAAATAAGGCATTTTACAATCAAAATACATCATACCGAAAATGAGACCTCGTATAAACGGTAGAATAAATCTGAATTTATTTTTCCGCATGCCTTTACGCACAAGCGTATCACATGCACAAGTTCATAGCTGTTTTTTTTTCGTTTACGTGCAAATTATTATATACTCTTCCAGATAAACTAGATGATTTTGCTAGGCTGAGTTGTACAGTAAAATGTCATTCAACACGTCAAAGCATACAAAGATGATGTCGTTAGGTTTATTGCGGTATTCATTTATGTAAGACATTGAGTCGATTGAATCCCACCGTGTGGCTGACGAAGGGACGGGCGTCAACATCACGTCACGACGTACGAAGAGCTAAGCGTTAGGTGCCGACGATAGGAGCCTTTCCCGCCCCACCCACCCTGGATTCGAAATCTGTTTATACTGATAAGAAAACTTCAGCCCTGTATGTATGTATAGGCAAACAACAGTTTCCTTCTAGTTAGGAGGGCTGCTAAATTAGGCTCACACAGAGAGGGGAGGCCCCCAATCTCCCAGCCTCAAGACGGCCGTGTCCCTGTCGAGGCTCGAACTCGTGACATGCAGCACCAGAGTCTGACACTGCAGTCGAAAAAACTCGCTCCTAATTAAACTATAATTTTTTACTGCAGTTTTCATCACTTCAACAGTTTTTAGGAATGGGAAATTTTATATTGCTACGAAGAGAAAAATTCTTATCTATAGATTGGAAACCATCCAGCGTGTATGGCACGAGTTAATGTAGGAATTTATAAGCATTGAAAATGTAGGCCTACTGGTTGCTTACGCATGTTGGTGGCATATAGGTAATCAAAGGTTTAAAGATTTTCAGGATTTAAGGATTTAAAATTACAGAAATGTCAGAATACACAGATGATACGTACCAAGTCTTCGTCAGCGTGAGCTGTTCTGAAAACGGTTACAATGGTGGGTGAGTCAAATGTTTTTTATAAATAGGTACTTACTCTACAAAAAATTTAGCCTACGACGCGTAACATCCTCTCAACTGTTTGTCTATTCAAAATCGTGTTACCTGCACTTGCAAGTTCTTTACTCACCGCTCAGTAAAATGTACTCAGTTGCACATCAACAAAGCACTTTTGCGTTCCTTGATTTGAATCAATCCGGTTGTTGATAAAGTGCGCCCTTAAATAATCCAAGCGTTGACTTAAAAGTTTCCCTTTGAACATCACATTCAGATCCACGAGAACGACCACTTCTCTCCACATTCACAATTTTTGCCTGGCTTACTATCCCATCCAATTAAGCCCGAACAAATCGGCTAAAGCTTGTATTATTGACCGATGCCGACCACGTAGATATGAAAAATAACATCACAATCTCCGAAGTTGATGTAAAACGCCACTCATACCATCTCGGAGTGAAAACTTGATTGTTGTCTTTCTCGCATCCTTAGCAAAAAGGTCATTGAGATAGGAACTTTCAACATTAAATATCTCAGTTTAATGATACATGCAGGGATCATCAAACTATCATAGTAACCATCACCTGATCAGATGTGCAACTTCAATGCTAAGCAGCTTATACCTAAGGGATCAAACAGATGTTAACTTTTTGATACCCTCCGACCATCGAACTGGAAAGAGTTAGGGGACTTATAGAATTTATGGTCTCTCAACAGCTAGGTACATCTCTTACATAAGTCTTAATATCAACTATGACAAACATATAAGCCAATTACCAGCAGATTTCATATAAACGGTCAGGACATGAAATAATCAATAAAAGTCAAAACACGTAAATCAGGTTAACTAATTAACTTGCCCGCTGAGTCAAAAGTATGTACGGTTTACGAGTTGTAATCTTTTCATGAGGTTTACAATGGTATTTAACTTGCTGGTGCCGGTTTCATGACAGCCAAGATACTTTTTTACTCGAATTGACCTTTCACTCACTATTTCAAAAGCCCACACCTCCTTAACCTTGTAGGCTATAGCAGTGAGATAAAACTTTTTCGGTTTCCTTTTCGAGCTGCAAAGTGTCGCAGTTTTAAAGGCCATCATGGAAGTACGGATTTAATTTTTCAATTTTTTTTTATCTGCATGAGCTACATCCAACTATAGTCGCTGGTGAAGCTTTTTATTCAATATTCTACGTGGCATCCCGACAAGCAGTTGGGTACGGAGTAGTGTGAAGGCCGGGTCACTTTTTATGTTATCTCTTGACTTCGTGTATAAATGTCTCCGTAGTGAGAGTAAGAGTTTATTGCGTGCTACGACGCATCCAGAATAGCATCGAAAATTATGAGAGTGAGTCATTCACGATGAGATATGCGATTGTGCATTTTATTTGTTATTATGTTATTGAAGTTGAAAAAAAAATTGGGGTGAATGGATGATTATTCATTTAATAGATCATTAACACTTTATTTTATTAGTTGATAATTTCTCATTTCGTGGGCTCTACTATTTTTCTCTGCCCTTTTTTATAGTGATAAATTTTGCATTTGTTATTAATATATATATCGAGGCTGGTTGAGACAAGGTGACCCAGTGAAAAGGGGAGTACTTTTGGGACCCGCGGGACTCGAGTGACTCAGGGTTTCGGGAACCCGGGGGACTTGGAGGACCAGGAGGATTTGGGGGGACCCACTTGGACCCTTCTGGGGCCCTTTGAGATACCTTTATGACCCTCCGGGACCCTCTTGAGAAACTGTAGGACCTACTTGAAGCCCCTCTGAATCCAGGAACCTTTGCTCCCTCCTCTAGACCTACATTAAGCCTACTGTGTATCTACGTTAAACCTACTCTGAATCTACGTTGAACCTACTCTGAATCTACGTTGAACCTACTCTGAATCTACGTTGAACCTACTCTGAATCTACGTTAAACCTACTCTGAATCCTCGGTAATTCTACTCTGAATCTACGTTAAACCTAGTCTGAATCTACATAAAATATACTCTGAATCTACGTTAAATCTACTCTGAATCTATGTTAAATCTACTCTGTATCTACGTTAAACCAATTCGTTATCTACTACTACCTATTCGGTATCTACGTTCAACCTACTCAGAATCACTGTTGAACCTACTCTGAATCTACGTACAACCTACTCGTCATCTACGCTGTACCAACTCTGCCACTTTTCAATTGCCCTACGGGGGAGTCTGCATCAACTTCGCGTTGGGACTCCAGTGGAAAACCAAATCGAACTACTACTACTACTTGAAAAAAGCAAGCTGTCACTTTGCAACCGTACCATTTTGTACAATGAGTCTTTGAACGTGGTTGGACGAGTTGAAGATGGATACCAATCAGTTATTATTATTATTTTTTCGGTTGCCAAAGCATCGACTTTGTTTCACCAAAATAACAACAATAGTAATGTTGTCGTTTTACCAGGAAATGATCATGCACTGTCATCGCCATACTAGGAACAGATTCATTGTGATCATTTAGTTCAATTATATTGTGTGTTTTTCATATGCTTTTCACTGTTACAAGTTCCTCTTGTTGTATGTCTAATGTATCGTTTCTTCAGGTCACTCCCACTCTCCTGGCAGTGGCGGTGGTTTTGGCTTCAGCTTACGCTAAGCCAGACAAGCTGCAACGAGCCCAAGTTAGACTGGACATCGACGGGGACGACGATGGAGATAGCGGGCGGGGAGGCAGTTATGCAGGTCTTGGAAGCCCGCAACGAGGCACATTTTCTGCATTTGGAATCGGGAGAGGTTCCTACGGTGACCGTGTTGTCAGTACGGCTATAACTGACAGCGGCAGTTTTGAGGGAGGTAATTCCGTTGGAGACAGCTTCGAAGGAGGTAGAAGAGCCAGAGTTTACCCTTCATCATTAGGTCATGGTTTGTCCAGAGGAGAAGAACTACAAGGAACCCGAATTTTGGGTAGCAACTCCGATGAAAGTAGTTCTGAAGGAGTTAAACTCGCACGAGCGTTATTCGGTCAAGGTTCGTATGGGGGAGGGGGACAACTAGGGGCAGGAATTGTAGGTAGCGGCTCTGAAGAAGGTAGTTCCGAAGGTTATAGATTAGCAAGGATTCTTGGTGGTCGAGGTTCATCCGAAGAAGGAGGACTACGAAGAGCAGGAAGAAAATTCAATAGAGTTATATTCGGAGATGGAAGCAGCTCCGAAAGTGAGAGCTCCGAAAGCGAGAGTTCCGAAAGCGAGAGCTCCGAAGAAAGTAGACATAGAGGGAGCATCAAAATTGAGAGACTGGTCGGAGGTAGAGTGGGAGGAGGCAGCTCCGAAGAGAGCAGTTTTTATGGAGGTAGATTAGGAAGTGGAAGCTCTGAAGGATTCAAAGGAAAGAACGTGGCCGTGAGCGTTGAAATTGTATTTGAACAGGACCACGTACCCGTGGCCAACTATAGGAAGGACTCTCAGGAAGTCATCAAAGTTGTCTCTGCGCCTGTGAACAATCGTCGCGGAGGATATTATTGAAACTTTTGAATTTGCTTAGGACCCTCAATACAAAATGTCCCTCACAGGCGATCTTTCATGGCTTCTGTTCTCTCTTCAGTTCTTCTGCTTCGATAGATTTGGGTTATCTGGGAATTCTTCCCTTTACTGTTTGAATTCACAGTACTTCTTTCAATAAAAGAATCGAAGGATACGAGTAAATTAGTGTAACTGTGATTTGATCGCCATATTGAGCCATCTCTCCCACTGGGAACTTCCAAATTTGGTGTGAGCTGCCTCGCACCTAGTCCGCGGCTTCGTGTCGTTGATAGTTGCATGCTAGCAAAATTGGTGCATCTGGAAAGAACCAACTGAAACTTTGTTTGTCGTTTTAATTCAACTTGTGACTCACAACTTTGGTGTTTCTACTGTCTGCAATTTGTTACCTAGTCTGAGTCTGGGCTGCTTGAACGCAGTCCGTTAGATAAAGTTGTTTACATTAAACGGGGATGTCAAAACTCTCGGACCGGTGCTTTGAATCACGATGAACGCACACGTTAAATTACTTAGCATTTTCACATAATCATCATTATGATAACATTTTATTTCACTATCGCTATGTCACGTAACTGACAACGATCGCACAAATGTACCCTCGTGAGAAATAAATGAGATGAATGTTCACGTTCAAGATCGTGGTATTTGATATGAACTGAGGGGTAATATATGACCACCACGCTCTCTTCTTTATATCACGCAAGCTGGATATTCCATCTGTGATGATCTACTATTTAATGCAAGAGTATCTTGTTGTATAGTACATATATAAATATATTATTTAATAAGCGTATTTAGTTTATGATATAACCAACTGGTCGCCGCATGGAAAAAAAATGAAAAAATGTAATGCTCATTACATTACGTTAATGGTTGTGAGAACAAATATTTATTCTGTTTGTAATGAAATGTCGGAGCCCAGCGTAGTAAAGGGTGGTCAACTGGTGGGCCGACCTCCTATAATCGTTTAATTAAAGGTCTACACCAACCACCCAGGCTAATCAGTTCAATTGTCTACTATGTTGTTCTGCAATCAGTGACAGTCTCTACAGTTATGTACTGTTCTTTAAATTATTACGAGTCAGGAGATATACTGAAATCATTGATGCAGGTACATTTTTTAAACGTACATGATATCTGCCACCACGCACGATATCGGTAATATGAATGGATCTCAGGTCTTGCTCCTTCGTCAAAATGCATCGTATCGCACACATTTAATGTGATAAGAAAATTTAGAGTATCCCTGTAAAGCTTGTGTGGAAATCGGAACGATTCTAACGTCGATGATCGAGAGGTCACGAGCATTGGAGTTCCTGACAATTAGTTTCTTTAGTAGACCCCATCCTCCGCTGGTTGAGTTAACCATGAAGCTCATTTGCTAACTTAGTAGACTGCACAACGATCAGGGTGAGCCCTAATCATGAAATTACATTTCATTGAAAACTTTTAAACCATCAGTTGCCGGCATGGGAATTATTAGATGACATATTGAAAAATAACGAGTAGAATTATTGCTTGTCAGAAGAGATTTATTTTAAGCTGAAACGAATCTCTGTTAATGAACATACGGTTGCAAGCAAATATTCGTTGACCTTGATGATAAAAAATCTGAGGTGATAAATTTCATTTGGATCAGATTACATAAACATGAACTGCAATAAGATCAAATACCATACATGTATACGTATACATATAAATACATTTACATAGATAAATATACA
>SDVV010025701.1:0-12378 GCA_016164225.1 Gammarus roeselii | reverse complement strand
GGTTTCAGTGCTCCAGTGTTGGTTATAGTGCTCCAGTGCTGGTTATAGTGCTCCAGTGCTGGTTATAGTGCTCCAGTGTTGGTTATAGTGCTCCAGTGTTGGTTATAGTGCTCCAGAGCTGGTAGAGTGCTCCAGTGTTGGTTATAGTGCTCCAGTGCTGGGTATAGTGCTCCAGTGTTGGTTATAGTGCTCCAGTGCTGGTTATAGTGCTCCTGTGTTGGTTATAGTGCTCCAGTGTTGGTTATAGTGTTTCAGTGTTTGTTATAGTGATCCTGGGTTGGTTTCAGTGCTCCAGTGTTGGTTATAGTGCTCCAGTGTTGGTTATAGTGCTCCAGTGTTGGTTATAGTGCTCCAGTGTTGGTTATAGTGCTCCAGTGTTGGTTTCAGTGCTCCAGTGTTGGTTTCAGTGCTCCAGTGTTGGTTATAGTGCTCCAGTGCTGGTTATAGTGCTCCAGTGCTGGTTATAGTGCTCCAGTGTTGGTTATAGTGCTCCAGTGCTGGTTATAGTGCTCCAGTGTTGGTTATAGTGCTCTAGTGTTGGTTATAGTGCTCCAGGGCTGGTTAGAGTGCTCCAGTGTTGGTTATAGTGCTCCAGTGTTGGTTATAGTGCTCCAGTGCTGGTTATAGTGCTCCAGTGTTGGTTATAGTGCTCCAGTGCTGGTTATAGTGCTCCAGTGCTGGTTATTGGGCTCCAGTGTTGGTTATAGTGCTCCAGTGTTAGAGGGCTTACATGTGATGAAAGCAGAATCTCATATCCTATTAATTACAAGCCTCAACCCAAAGTAATCGGTACACCTTCTGGAATATTCTTCGGGTAGAGAAACAGCTTCACGCTTTAGGCCTCTCAGCACAAGGTTAACTTGCCCGTTTTCATCTATAGTTTATAAGCACTAACTTGCAGTTAGTAAGAATTTCTGCCCATTCAACGCCTCCATAAACTTACTCTTCTCAATAAATTGACAAAAAAATTAAGTTATTTTCCTTTCTATAGTGCTCCAACGCTGGAACATTATAACCACGACTTTGCTTTCGCGGCAGCAGGAACCTAAAAAACTCAAAAGCTGATAAGGTCTCGCATGGTATATTTCTAGGAACGTCCAAACTATTTCAATGGTAGCCTTCATCAAGTGAACACAAATACATCTATACTGGAAAAAAAACTTCATCCTTCCTAGGCAAGTGCCACATTGTGTTGACACACTTGAGTGCGTTCACATTAGTTATGTGTGCAAATTGTACTTACTTTATATGATTGGAAACACATAAATGTTACCGTGAGTGGAATTGCTGGGACCAAGTAAGTTTTTTCATCATTTATTGGGACAGTTTTCTCCATGCCGCCGATGGAACAACTGATTTAGGACCCAATAAGATCAGAGGCATTCAAGTTGTTCATCAATTACTGGTAACTAACCAATCTTAACCGGGTTTAGCCTAACCTAATTTACGCGTACGGGTTTTAGATACCCTTTGGTTTGCATTTCCGATCCGATCAGTTGCTTAAAAGCTAAACAAAATACAACCGTGTGTATGTTTTTACAATGCCAGTTGCATTGGTGCAATTCCTCCCCACGTTTGTTTTCAATGCTTTGAAGACGAAAAGACACGCAGGACTCGGGGAAACTCTGCCTTTGTGATTACCGGCAACTGTACAAACTACATTGTTTTCTTACACGCTTTAAAAAAAAAGCGCACGCTAAAGTGTTAGTTCAATCAGGCTTATGTAATTCACATTAATACAAGTCGCACTTATGTAAGCTGCTCATGTAAACAAATGTGAGTCGCTTATTTAAGAAAGTGCAAGTCGCTTATGTGAGCAAGTGTAATTCGCTTATGTAAGCAAGTTTAAGTCGTTTATGTTAGCAAGAGTGTGTCGCTTATGTAAGCAAGTGTAAGTCGCTTATGTAAGCAAGTGTAAGTCGCTTATGTAAGCAAGTGTAAGTCGCTTATGTAAGCAGGTGTAAGTCGCTCATGTAAGCAAGTGTAAGTCGTCTTTATATGCAAGAGTAAGTCGCTTATATAATCAAGTATAAGAGGCTTATGTGAGTATGTCGCTTATAGAAGCGCGAGTATGTTGCTTATGAAGCAATTGTGGCTCGCATATAAAAGCATGTGTAGGTCGCAGATAGAAGCATGTGTAGGTCGCTTATAGAAGCATGTGTAGGTCGCTTATAGAAGCATGTGTAGGTCGCTTATAGAAGCATGTGTAGATCGTTTATAGAAGCATGTGTAGGTCGCCTATAGAAGCAAGTGTAGGGGGCTTATAGAAGCATGTGTAGGTCGTTTATAGAAGCATGTGTTGGTAGCTTATAGAAGCATGTGTAGGTTGCTTATAGAAGCATGTGTAGGTCGCTTATAGAAGCATGTGTAGGTCGCTTATAGAAGCATGTGTAGGTCGCTTATAGAAGCATGTGTAGGTCGCTTACAGAAACATGCATAGGTCGCTTATAGAAGCATGTGTAGGTCGTTTATAGAAGCACGGATATGTCGCTTGTGTATGTAAGTGAGTCGCTTATGTAAGTAAGTGCGAGTCGCTTATGTAAGTAAGTGCGAGTCGCTTATTTGAGTAAGTGTGAGTCGCTCATGTAAGTAAGTGCGAGTCGCTTATGTAAATAAGTGCGAGTCGCTTATTTAAGTAAGTGCGAGTCGCTTATGTAAGTAAGTGCGAGTCGCCTATGTAAGTAAGTGCGAGTCGCTTATGTGAGTAAGTGCGAGTCGCTTATGCAAGTAAGTGAGAGTTGCTTATGCAAGTAAGTGCGAGTCGCTTATGCAAGTAAGTGAGAGTCGCTTATGCAAGTAAGTGATAGTCGCTAATGCAAGTAATTGAGAGTCGCTTATGCAAGTAAGTGAGAGTCGCTTATGCAAGTAAGTGAGAGTCGCTTATGCAACTAAGTGAGAGTCGCTTATGCAAGTAAGTGCGAGTCGCTTATGTAAGTAAGTGCGAGTCGCTTATGTAAGTAAGTGCGAGTCGTTAATGTAAGTAAGTGAGAGTCGCTTATGTGAGTAAGTGCGAGTCGCTTATGTAAGTAAGTGCGAGTCGCTTATTTAAGTAAGTGCGAGTCGCTTATGTAAGTAAGTGCGAGTCGCTTATGTAAGTAAGTGAGAGTCGCTTATGCAAGTAAGTGAGAGTCGCTTATGCAAGTAAGTGAGAGTCGCTTATGCAAGTAAGTGCGAGTCGCTTATGTAAGTAAGTGCGAGTCGCTTATGTAAGTAAGTGAGAGTCGCTTATGTAAGTAAGTGAGAGTCGCTAATGTGAGAAAGTGAGGCACTAATTTATGAAAATGAGAGTCGTATGTGTAAGTAGGTATAAATCACTTGTGTAAGTCGTCCATGTAAGTAAGTAAGTCGCTTACGAAGTGAGCGTGAGTCGCTCATGCAAGTAAGTCGCTTATGTAAGCAATAAAATATCTATTACGTAAGTGTAAGTCGCTTATGTGAGCAAGAAAGTGCAAGTCGCTTGTGTAAGTATGTGTAGATCCCTATGAAAGTAAGTCGCTTATATAAGTAAGTGTAACTCGCCTATGAAAGTAAATCGTTCATGAAGGTAAGTCGTTTATGAAGGCCAGTCGTTTATGAAGGCAAGTCGTTTATGAAGGCAAGTCGTTTATGAAGGTAAGTCGTTTATGGAGGTAAGTACCATGTGTAAGTGAGTGTAAGTCGCTTATAGAAGTATGAGGCAAGTGGGTTGTGTAAGTAAATGTAGGTCGTTTAAGTAAGAAAGTCGTATATGTAAGTAAGTGTCGGTCCCTAATTATCGGTAAGTTTAAGAAGTCGCTTATTGTAAGTAGGAAAGTCGCTTACAGTACGGGAAAGTTGCTCCTAGTAAGGAGGAAAGTCGCTTATGCAATAACTAAGTCGCGTGAAAGTATCTTATTGCTGGTGCAAGACGCTTATTGTAAGTAAGTGTAAATGGCTTCTTATAAGTGCGTCGCTTTATGTAAGTCGCTTATTGTAAGTCGCTTATTGTAAGCAAGTCGCTTGTTGTAAGTAACTAAGTCGCTTATTGTAAAGAAGTTTAAGTTGCTTATTGTAAGTATTTGTAAGTCGCTTATCGTAAATAAGTCGCTCGTGTAAGAAAATTGAAATTTCGTTTGTAACCAAGTGGAAATCGCTCAAGTTTTAGTCGTTTATGTAAGGAAGTGCATGTCGATTTTGTGAAAAGAGAAAGACCAAATTATAAGTAAACTCAAGTCGCGTAATGTAAGTTGGTGAAAGTCGTTTAATATAACGGAAAATCGTTCATATAAGCAAGTCGCTTTTAGAAGCACGTGTAAGCCGCTCATGTAAGTAAGTCGGGGCTGTAAGTGAGTGTAGGTTATTACGCAGGCAGCCTAATGCATGTGGGACTTGAGTGTGGAGCACTAGTTGCAGCAGCGTCACTCACCGGGCAGGTACCTGATCTCCCTCAGCCCGATGGGCTCCGGCATCGCCATGGTGATAGGGGATGGGGGCGCCTGCAAGAAAGGAGAGGAGTTGTGAGGGGATGGCTAAAGAGGGGGGGGAGCTTGAAGGGGGGAATTCACTTCACATAAATTATTAATACGCGTTCCCATGTCATGTGTATGCAAACGGTACATGAGTAAAATAATCAAAAAAATCTACGGAGATTGCAGTTCCGTCTTCGTCGAATTTTCTTATCCTACTCATTTGCAATTTTGTTCTTATTCGTGAACGTGATACACAAAGTCATCTCCTCCACTTAATATTCGGTGTCATTGTTAGAGGACCAACATTTCCCACTTCCTACCTCACCACAAGATCCGATCGCGGCGGGAAAGGGCTCCTCTGATATTGCTGCCAGTGGAGTTACATACACGCTGGCAGCAGCATAGAACACCTGCTCAAACTCATAGTCATAGTCAGCACAGAACCCTTGCTCAAACTCATAGTCATAGTCAGCACAGAACACTTGCTCAAACTCATAGTCATAGTCAGCACAGAACACTCACTCAAACTCATTGTCATAGTCAGCACAGAACAATCACTCAAACTCATTGTCATAGTCAGCACAGAACACTTGCTCAAACTCATAGTCATAGTCAGCACAGAACACTCACTCAAACTCACTGTCATAGTCAGCACAGAACACTCACTCAAACTCATTGTCATAGTCAGCACAGAACAATCACTCAAACTCGTAGTCATAGTCAGCGCAGAACACTCACTCAAACTCAAAGTCCTCGTCAGCACAGAACACTCACTCAAACTCATAGTCATAGTCAGCACAGAGCACTCATTCAAACTCACAGTCATAGTCAGCACAGAACACTCACTCAAACTTATAATCATAGTCAGCACAGAACACACACTCAAACTTATAGTCATAGTCAGCACAGAACACTCACTCAAACTCATATTCATAGTCAGCACAGAACACTCACTCAAACTCATAGTCATAGTCGGCACAGAACACTCACTCAAACTCATAGTCATAGTCAGCACAGAACACTCACTCGAACTCATAGTCATAGTCAGCACAGAACACTCACTCAAACTCATAGTAATAGTCAGCCCAGAACACTCACTCAAATTCATGGTCATAGTCAGCACAGAACACTCACTCAAACTCATAGTCATAGTCGGCACAGAACACTCACTCAAACTCATAGTCAGCACAGAACACTCACTCAAACTCATAGTCATAGTCAGCACAGAACACCCACTCAAACTCATAGTCATAGTCAGCTCAGAACACTCACTCAAACTCATAGTCATGGTCAGCACAGAACACTCACTCAAACTCATAGTCATAGTCAGCACAGAACACTCACTCAAACCCATAGTCCTCGTCAGCACCGAATACTCACTCAAACTCATAGTCATAGTCAGCACTGAACACTCACTCCAACTCATAGTCATAGTCAGCACTGAACACTCACTCAAACTCATAGTCATAGTCAGGGCGAAACACTCACCCATTTGTCCTCGTCAGCACAGAACACTCACTCAAACTCATAGTCATAGTCAGCACAGAACACTCCCTCCGACTGAACAATGAACAGAGCTTATCAGCATTATACCTCAAGTAACCCGTGACGATTCATTGATTTAACTCGGCATTATCTTTACCAGCCCAAGACAGTATTTATCGCGAAAACATGATTTCGTGTTTCCGACGCCCTTAACCCGTAGTTATGGAATTATTGCCGATTGCCACATAAAACGAGCATCATCCTGCAAATTGCGTGGTCAATATAAACTATTGATATCGAATCTACCTATTCCGTGATGTGTATTGCAATTAAAGGTATCCATACGGTTATTTGCATTGACGGTACAATACAATTGTATCGGTAATGTGAGGAGTTAGATTCATTGCCTTACACTGAGTGAAGTCAACGGGTTATTCATTGAACAGTTCTCTTAGAGATGTAAACATTTCAAGGTCCTCACAATGATATGTTTCACTGTACGAATTAACAGAAAATGGCATGCTCTAAGCCATATAGACGCGTCTGATCCTGAGTCATCAGCACAGAGTTCGAGTCCAGAAGCAGTACGCTGGGATTGCGTTCACTCGCAGTTTTTAAAAATTTATCGAACTCTTTAGAGACAACAAAAGAAAATGAAACCGCCAAACCGTGAAAAGACTTTGCCAACTCAGAATCTCTTGCTAACAACATTACTCGATCGCCGACACCTAAAGCGATACAATTATCTTAATTGGTTGCATTATATTTATTACAATGTTAGGAAAGGCTGTTATTGAAAGTTTCATCATGAGACGATCAGCACCCAGTGAACGAAAAGTTCATAGAAATGGAATATAATTTCTGAAATCATAATTTCAAAATAACTATTTTCATTGTTTGAATGTTATAGCTTTTTTTATGATTCTTTTATTTTATTTGATACAATTCTAAATCAGTTTCACATGATATTCACACCCATCAAAAACCTAACCTTACCTAACCTAACCTTATGTACGGTCTTCAGTCATTGATATATACATATGAACCCCCCTCCCCAAGATTCTTTATAAAACTTGCACCTAATTTTTTCTACTTCGCGGTCAATCTCGACTCATATATGTTACCAGAGAGGTCAGATTTTCAATCTTAGATGGATTGAATGTTACAAGTATTTCATATTTGTTTCCATCATCATTCAAACGAGCTCTTCTTCTCATACTAGGTCTACCACATTTACATCAATATCTCCTGATACTTCATCCTTTGACGACTTGCACAGTTGATCTGCCTTTTTCTTTCCGATAATTTTCATACTCTTCACGATGTCTGCGTTTCAAATGTCTCCACACGATACTCGTGGATTTATGTTTATTCAATTTTATTTCTTCCTGGCAAAGTTTACAGACCCCCATCACCCCATTACTTTTGAATAATCGACGACTCAACCAATAACCCATCCTCCCACAACAGAATCCCAATATTGACTGAGTACATTCTCATCGGACGCAAACCAACGACAATTAATTATCTGAAGAAATTTCTAAGCAAAATCGGGACAAAAATGAGCAAGGAAAATGTTCGCCGTGTAATTGCGAGCTTCATCGCAAAGGTTCAGATCTGTTCTCCTAATCGCCATGTAGTTGTGAGCTTCATCGAAAAGGTTCAGATCTGTTCTCATAATCGTTGTTTAGTTGCGAGCTTCATCGAAAAGGTTCAGATCTGTTCTCATAATCGCCGTGTATTTGCGAGCTTCATCGCAAAGGTTCAGATCTGTTCTCATAATCGCCGTTTAGTTGCGAGCTTCATCGCAAAGGTTCAGATCTGTTCTCATAATCGCCGTGTAGTTGCGAGCTTCATCGCAAAGGTTCAGATCTGTTCTCATAATCGCCGTGTAGTTGCTAACTTCATCGCAAAGGTTCAGATCTGTTCTCACAATCGCCGTTTAGTTGCGAGCTTCATCGCAAAGGTGCAGATCTGTTCTCATAATCGCCGTGTATTTACGAGCTTCATCGCAAAGGATCAGATCTGTTCTCATAATCGCCGTGTAGTTGCGAGCTTCATCGCAAAGGTTCAGATCTGTTCTCATAATCGCCGTGTAGTTGCGAGCTTCATCACAAAGGTTCAGATCTGTTCTCATAAGAATTGGTCATATTTCGAAGCTGAAAGCCTATTTCAGTAATTTGATGCACTAAAACATGTGTCTACTCACTCTCTTTTGATCTTATTTCAGTAATTGAAAGTTCAAACGGTCATAAGATGTCGTTTTTTATTGAGTGCTTAATTTGGTACCTCCACAAAGCCACTGCACTATCAGCCAGTGATCTCCTACTTCGTTTTTCTTTGTTATGTATGTATGTATGTATGTATGTATAGACATACAGTCGTTTCCCCCTAGTTAGGGGGGTGGCTAAGTTAGGCAGACACAGAGGGAGGAGGCGCCCAATCTCCTCGCCACAAGACCGCCGTGTCCCTGCCGAGGCTCGAACTCGCGACATGCAGCACCAGAGGCTGACACTGCAGTCCGATACGCTGACCACTCGGCCACTGTTTGGTAATTACATCTACTCCTGTGATATGACTAAAATGACCTCGCATTTTATTCCGAGTATGATCTATGTTACACTCCGTGGCGACTGAAAGATTTTTGGAAACAATTCAAAATAGCTATACCCGTAGACATGATTTCTTTAATGAGAGGGACATCACCCGAAGGGGAGGTACATTCATACCTAAATACATGCGCTAACTCTTAGTCCAAGAGCAGTTCTGTTACATTCAATGCGCACGTGGAGAGGAGAGGGGGGGGGGGGGGGGGGGGGGGGGGGGGGGGGGGGGGAATCGCTCTACCCCTCGGTTCGTCACTGTCCGTGATACATGAAATAAAAAGTTGACTTGATTGTGTTCGCAGTTTTTTTCATATTACTTTTAGAAGTCAACAATTATTTTTAATCAATTAGCACTTTCCAGCTTCCTCAGAACAGATGTTATAAATGCCAGAAGAAAACTTTTTGTAGAAATATCTTCAAAAATGTGCTGCTGGTCGAGTTAAACTTCATTTCATCAGGCCTAAGCAGTGGTTAACAGTAAGCAAATTTTCAAGAATGCTGCGAAATCAAAATGTTAACTGTTCAATTCCGTGGGGTACTGGCTCCGTGCCGAGATGTTACTTTATGTTGCGTGCAGCTGGATATACTTGCTGGCTACGTTACGAGCGTGTTACTGGAACCTTCCTACCTTACTTCTAAGGGGCATGTGTTTCTAACCCAGGGGACAAAAGTACGTGTATCTAACCAGCGGGGCAAACGTACGTATTTTTCTAGGGTTCGTGGTTTCATAACTCGTGGGGCAAACGTACGTGTAACTAATTAAGTATTGACTACCCCATGGTATATAACTACCACAACATAATCATCACGGTAACAAATTTAGGATCTTACCGAAATTTTTGCTGCGATTTTGAAAAATATCTTTGAAATTTGATGCATATTATAGTGACATTCCAGTTCAGTGTATCGTTTCCTCCATTGGACTGAGTTACAAGACTGCCAGTCGATTTCTCCGAACCTAAAGTTGAGAGCTATATATAGTCATATAGATGGCAGCAGCTGGAGCGTTCCAGTTTAGAACTGTACACGGGGACAACATATGGGCTATCACCGATTCTACATTCGTCGAAAACGTTTCACAAAGTCAGTCGATGGATGCACAAAAGGATCGTGACCCTCACATGCACACAACTTGGATCATTGCCAACATTGCTGGAGCCCAACCTTCATGAAACGAAGACTGCAACTCAGCTACGAGGGTTTTCTTGGTCTTTCAAAACAAAGGCAAACAGTCCAAAGACGCGCAAGAAGGAGAAGGGGGCTTGGATTGATCAGATTTGAGGTGCCAAATGAAGTAATACGTTCTATTCTAGCAACGGGTTTATTAGTAAAAGATTGATATATACTAAATAGGGTATCCGGTGCTGCCACCTGGCGAACGGACCATAAACTAAAAGTTTAGCGAGAGCTTGCCCGTCTTTGTGTAGTTTATTGTCTTTACTCCAAATACACACTTGTGCTTTGCTTACCTAGACAACAATAATCACACAAGACATCATTAAAGGCCTAATATCAGATACATGCTTCGATATTCATAATGAATCAAAACAAACCTGACGTGGATGCGGAAGTGTATCTCGGTCACGAGCAGCGACGCAGCCTGCTACCACACGGACGACCGTTCGGGTTGTACTGAGCGTTGATCTGAGGGATAGCTCAGAGATGGGAATAGAAGGAGAGAGGGACTTCATTGCAAGTGAGGGAGAGGGTTAGGGAGGGAGGTAGCTCGGTCAATGTCGCTAAAAGACTGTCGATAACGTCGTTGCAAGACTCCATTTCTGTGGCTATTGACACAATATTATTCCAGTTAAGCAAGGAAGGTGACAAATGAAATGAAAAGAGGGACCTCATTGTAAGCGAGAGAGCGGGTTAGGAAGGATGGTGACTGTCAATGTCAATAGGAGAGTGTCGATAGAGGCGCTCAAGACTTCATCTCTGTAGTTATAGACACGACAGGGTTGCAGTTAAACAAAGAGAGGTGAGTTGAGGACGGATTTTAGACGACTGAACGTTTAACTCATGTTCATCGTTAGTGCTTTAGCCTTTACTGTTGCTGGCGTTGGATCACAGCAGTGACCGGCCCGTGGCGACAATACGGTAAGATAGCAGGGCAGTTGTGGCATTTTGACCGAGGGTATGTGCACATAACAAAAACATTATGGTAAGATAGTATGTGCACATACCCTCGGTCATTAGGGTAAGATGGGGGGTGAGAGCGGAGGAGAGAAGAATATTGAATGTTTTCGAGATGAAATGTTTGAGGAGCATGGCTGGAGTGTCGCTGAGAGACAGGTTCACTAACGACGTGGTTCGAATCAAAACGGGGACGGTGAAGAAGTTAAAGGACAGAGATGATTCGCGTGTTCTGAGATGGTTCGGGTATGTGGTGAGGATGGATGAAGGGAGATAGGTGAAAAGGGTGTCGAACGCGGAGGTGAGTGGGAGACCGAAGTTTGGGTGGATGGATGGCGTGAAGCAGGCGTTAGGAAGGAGAGACCTGAATGTGGAGGTAGCGAGAGAGCGTGCACTGGAAAGGCGTGAGTAAAGAATGATTGTGAACGGATGAGTTTTGACCCTGCCCTGATTTGCTTTCCCGCCCTAGGCACATCTTTTGTGAGACGAGATGGTCGTGGGCAGAGGGGGCCCGGTCATCATAACGCGGCAGGGGTAAACCAGTCACAGTGTCGGGCCCTGATGCCGACATTGACCTCAAACCGCACTCATGAGTCGGAGGGTGTATTGCGGGGTTCCCGGCCGGACCCTTTAGCTCAACAGGGCTAAGTTGTGTGAGTGTGAGTGTATGAGAGTGTGAGGTGCGCCTTGCCGTCGGCCATCCCCTTGCTGAGGGATTTTGGCCTAGTGATTGTATCTGTATCTGAGTAGGGTAGTTGTGACATTTTGACCGAGGGTATGGGCTCACAACAAAAAAAGTATTGTAAGATAGTAGGGTAGTTGTGACATTTTGACCGATGGGATGTGCTCACAACAAAAGCAGTATGGTAAGATAGTAGGGTAGTTGTGACATTTTAACCGAGAGTATGTGCTCACAACAAAAACAGTATGGTAAGATAGTAGGGTTGTTGTGACATTTTGACCGAGAGTATGTGCTTACAACAAAAACAGTATGGTAAGATAGTAAGGTTGTTGTGACATTTTAACCGAGAGTATGTGCTCACAACAAAAACAGTATGGTAAGATAGTAGGGTTGTTGTGACATTTTGACCGAGAGTACGTGCTCACAACAAAAACAGTATGGTAAGATAGTAGGGTTGTTGTGACATTTTGACCGAGAGTATGTGCACATAACAAGAAACAGAAGTAAATTAATACTATCAACAGTGGCGTCGTGACGGAGGTAACTTGCCTGGTGACGCTTCTGTTGACAGTAATAATCCACAACTGTCGTATTTTTTGTTATCCGCACATACCCTTGGGCAAAATGTCACCACTGCCTACCCAAGATTTATAGACTGAATTAGCCCTCCTCCTACATCTTACTTAGATTTTCTTTGCTGTTTACAGCTGGTCACAACATAGTGGCCACCTGGCCAACATCTGTGGGGACACTCTCTACTCGTGCTGTGGCACCAGCATTTTCATGTTGCGGCCACACTCGCCAGCCGGATTATTATTATTATTATTAAATCATTAAATTCCATCGTCTGGCAATGGGTTTTCAATACTTAGGTATAATACATCAAACTTAGTTTTTATATGCGAAACGAGAGATAAAGTAAATTCGTGACAGCGCATCTGTCGGCGGCCGGTTTGTGGCTACATCATGTTTCAAAACATGATTCACAATATATGTTATTGAAAATCTTAAAAAAAAATTATGTGCAGGAGTTTGATAAATCGAA
>SDVV010025700.1:0-12378 GCA_016164225.1 Gammarus roeselii | reverse complement strand
AAGACTACTCGAGGAAGAATATTTAGAACACCGCCACATATACACTGACGGCTCCAAAACCGCGGACGGAGTGGGAGCCGCCGCTGTGTGCGGGGACACCCCACTCTCGGCCACCCTCCCACAAGAGGCCTCCGTGTTCTCTGCGGAGCTTCATGCACTCGAACTAGCCGTCTCTATCGCAAAAACAAATCGCTTCCCCAAATACGTCGTATTCTCAGACTTTCTAAGTGTCCTCACCCTGCTTAAAACACTGCATTATGAACATCCTGTTCTACGTGAGATGCAGCACGATCTCTTTGTGATGACCGAGACGGGTCAGGCAGTGGAATTCTGCTGGATCCCCGGGCACGCGGGAATAAGAGGAAACGAACTTGCGGACTCGCTTGCTAAACTTGCATCTACTCACCGAGAACAATTTTTTGCAACACATCACCGGGACTGGTTCCCTATCATCAACTCCCATATAACATCCCGATGGGATGAAATGTGGCAGCAGAGTGGACGAAAGATGCTTTCAGTCAAGCCCTCAGCCGGAGAATGGGAAACGAAGTTCACCAACAGAAAAGACCAAGTGTTCATCAACCGCTCGTGCACGGGACACACGTGGATAACTCACAACCACCTGATGGATGTCGACATAAGACCAAACGCATCACCTTGCCCCTGTTGCCACCAAGTGGCTATCAGCATGAAACACTTACTGATGGATTGCAACGCACTCGCGGCAGCCCGGCGAGCATTCCTAGATCCCCCGTGCAACCTACAAAGCCTATTCACGGACCCAACCTACCGTAAAAAGCTTATCGCTTTCGGAAAACACCCCGGACTATACGAAGCTGTCTAAACCTCTGACACCTGTGCAAATGAGGTGGTCCCTCCACCTTATTACGCACAGAAACAACTACTCATTTTACGAAGATACGCATTAACTCTATACTCTCTTGTACGCGCTAGTACGCGAATATGCCACAATTAAAATATGTACCGACTTCATCTTGACAAAGCGAATACTTTCGCACGCGAGGCCGTGCGGACTTACCTAAATCAACGACGGTCGCGCCCTACGGGGGAGCCTATTATGACTCACGTTGAGGCTCTGGTGGAAATGAGGCCCAGATCAAATCAAAAATTTTAATGAATGAACGCCATTTTATTTTGAAATATACCTGCCTCTGTGCAGGCAGAAATATACCGGCCTCTTCGCAGTCATGGGGTGGATCGATGATCATTCATTTTATAGATCATTAACACTATTTTATTATTTAGTATTTTTTTCTCTATGGGCTCTAACATTTATTTGTGCTCTGCTTTCATTGTGATCAATTTTATATTAGTTATATAATTATTCATCGTTAGACGCCCCGCAGGGGCCCTGGGTGGATTCATGCGACGACTTCTCGTTGGGGAGCGCGAAAGAAATCACTACTACTCTATGCTGAACCTACACTGAATGTACGTTAAACCTACTCGGTATCTATGTTAAACCTACTCTGTATCTACATTAAATCTACTCGTTATCTGCGTTGAACCTACTCGGAATCAGCGTTGAACCTAGTCATAATCTACGCTGCACCTACTCTGCCACTCTTCAATTGCCCTTCGGGGGAGTCTACAGTAACTTCGCGTTGGGACTCCGGTGGGAAATAAAAGCTACTACTACTACTACTCTATGCAGTCCGATCATTTAAATACTGCAATCAATCATAGGGAAGGATTCGAAAACGAGCCAAGAAATTAGAACGAATCCCCTTAGTAACATTTTGATTTAATTAGTATTTAAGATCACTTGTATCTAAATCTGAGGTCAAACCAATCCATGTTAACTGAACAGTCGGTGTATTTACGGTAAAGAACTATGGTCCATAGCTGTGCGGTGGCACAGGGTAGCTTGAATGACTCTCCGTGTGTAACAATGTTCTTGAATCACTGCCTCTGACACTAGTTTCAAAATCCTTAGTTTCTTGAAGCTAGATGCAATTTCTTTCATAATTATTACAGAATTTACATCTGCTGTAAAAGCAGGTGTAAATTCAACTGAATGTTATTAAGGATACAGGCCCTTATTTTATCAAAAATATATCTAGCAGATTAATTGCCCTTCCAAACTATTTAATTTGTTCGTGTAGGAAATATGTATCAATAAATGTTAGCAATTTTTAACGCGCATTTGAAAGTTATGTTATAAATTATGAGCACCATTTAGGCATGGATTTAATTTTAACTGACTCAAGAAGAATCTGTGCATGAATTTTGGGACTCAAATAATATTTTTCAACAGACTCTTTCACCTTTCATCCTCTCCATGTAAGTGAGAGTACAAACAACTAGCTTCGCTGGAGTTCGGTTGCTTTAGAAGTCGAAATTTTCGTAGATGGAGTTTGGAATAGGAAGGCTTGTAATTGGAGTCTCTGCAATGCAAAGTTATATAGAAAAATCGATATATATTGTTAAGCCAATTCAAAATTGATATAAACTAATTCAATATTTAATATTCATATTTTTATTGTAAAAAAAAACATTTATCTGTAGTGTAATACAATGTAACAGTTTTCGAAAAAGTTTCTGATACCCAACTGGTAAATTTTAGGTTTATTTACAGGATTCATAAAACTATTTAATTTCCCTAAATTACATTCCTTGGACCAACCCAAGGAAACTGAGGAAATTCCATGCACAGGGAAACTTTCCGCTCCAAATCGTCCGTAGGCCCCCATAAGCGGAGCCCCGGCCCCGGCCGCTATCAAGAAACAATCAGTCTAATTGAAAAAGTTGTAAAACCCCAGAACAAGAAGGCACCCGCCCAGCCCTGCGCCGTTGTTGTTTTTCCTCTGTTGGAGGCGGTTCAGATAAAGGTTTCACAGCCAGGAGCAACATAATTATACAGTTTTTGGTGAGCGAGAGAATACAGTATGTAGTGTTTTTATTTTGAAGGTGGATGTGTTATATCAATTTATTTAATGTTCTTCGCTTGTGTCATGACACTTTGATATTCCTTTCATGTACATTTAAGTACGAAGTGGTCATGCTCGACTCCGACTGCTTGCTTTATTCGCCGAAATACCAAATCCTCACTTGCCTCTCAGGGCTTCTCGCTCCTTCGGCGGGAATAATCCTAAGCCCAGAAGCACCGATAAAGATGTCTTCCGACTTGGCTCCGCTTCTATCCCTCCTTGGACTTGCGCGATACTTTTCCGGAAAGGGTGAAAAACTAAGAAAAGTTCCCTAACACGGAATTTTTTGTCCCTGTCTTCGGCAGAGCACCAACTGTTGCAGCTGCCCTCCTCCACCTCCCAAGGAGGGTCTGACCCCGTGCCCCTTCCCCCCTCGCAGCTCCCTCGCCCTCTCATCACCCACACCGTGGCCACTCCTCAGGTGAATGGCTGCTCTGCAGCTCGCTTTGTTCAGGTGATCTGACACCTCCTAGGCATCTGTTAGGTTCACGTGCCGCACGGAGTCACGGCCCAATCGGGGGGTGAACACCCTTATTTCCCTTCCGTCTCTCCTCTTCTTAACCCTTCACTATCTCTCCTTTTATCCCCCCCCCCCTTAATATGCTTAATTTATTTACTTCGTTTGCATCTTATGTTCGGTTCAAATTTTCTTAAGCTGGTCTGGGACTACTTCTTAACAACTCTCCTGATAGTCGTTGCACACAAACATACACACATACACACACACTCTCACTCACACTCACACAAATTCGTAAAACCAATTCAATATATGTTATTTATTTTGTTATTTATAAAAAACATTTATCTGTAATGTAATACGATGTAACCGTTTTCGAAAAAGTGTCTGATACCTAACTGGTAAATTTTATGTTTATTTACAGGATTCATAAAACGATTTTGTTTCCCTAAATTACATTCCTTGGACCAACCCAAGGAAATTGAGGAAATTCCATAGACAGGGAAACTTTCCGCTACACTCACACTCACGCTGATGACACTGACACTGGCGCTGGCGCTGACGTTGGCGCTGACGTTGGCGCTGACGTTGGCGCTGACGTTGGCGCTGACGTTGACACGCACACGCACACTCGATTACTCTCACACTCTCCGGTTCTAATTAATTTCCTTTCGGGTGGCAAATAATAGCCAAGTTGCGCTCTTTCCTTCATGCAACTTTTTTTACGACTATTCATTCTTCTCCTATCCATTCTTGCTGTTCTCGTGCGGGAAATTCCCTACACCTAGTGTAGATCTCATGCATGGGATCCACGTAGGACCTCTTCACAGTGGAAATCGTGTTCCGATTATTTCCTCGCCACAATATTTAGGTTTCTGAAGATATCGCATTTGATGCATTGCAGCAATACAATAACAACTCCATGATGTCCCATTCATCTAAAGATGATTCAATCAGGCAAAGTTGAGTAGGAAGGTACTTAAATTACGTGAACATTTTTTCTTGAGAACATGGACGCCGGTTTAACATAAGCCTTGTGTGTTTCGGAATGGAACATTTCGAATGGAAGTTTATCTTTATTGAATGTAGTGGGACTATGAATAGTCAAATCCGTGTTCTGCAGTATTTGCTGTGCAGTATTTGCTTCACTGAATTTAACTGAACAAATGTTTCCTCTTTGCTAAACATTTCAACCCATTGCAGTGCAGTTGTACTGTTTATTCATCTCAACACGGAACCACGATTGCTTAAGCTCAATATGGTATTTGCAACCTAAGCAACAGCAATAACAGCAATAATTACAATTTCTTTTGGTACTATTGATTACATTTTGATATGAGGTTACATGTTGAGGCAAGAATATGAGTAGTTTTTCCGTGTTCATTGTTGTGTGAATCAAAACGATGCATTTGTTTGGATTCAGAAGATCGCTGGTGCTTCTTCTGTGGGGAAAATTCTGCGAAGGGATGGTAATTTTTCAGTTCACTAAATCGGCTGTGATGTTGTGTGGTGACCGCCTAGATGCCACTTGACGGATTTGCCTGCCTAAATGTTTGTTCGTTGTTTCAGGGCTCTCCGCACACCTCCATGGACTCAGGGAGTCGACCCAGTGACTTCAACAACCGACTGACGCCGAGGCAGCTGCACACCGTTACGCCTTCTGAGCACCAGGTACAACTTTACACCAGTTGTTGGTATAGCTTTTAAAACACTAACAACGACATATCACTCTCCTCTAGTATTTACCGCGTCTTTTTAATCGCCATTTTTGTTTTTCAACAGCATGCAATTTTTTCGACAATGATGTGGATTCTTTCGGCTATTTTAGGGGCATAGTTCACTAGTTACTGAACACAGTCATCGCTCATTCCTTCGACCCCCCCTAGGCATTAGGTTCATGGGCCGCACGGAGTCACGGCCCAACTGGGGGGTGAACACCTTTATTTGCCTTCAGACTCCCCTCTTCTTACCCCTTTATTATCTCTCCTTTTAGCCCCCATCCTGATTAGCTTAACTTCTTATCCACATCATTTGCATCTTATCTTTAGTTCAAATTTCCTTAAACTTGTCTCAGACTCCTTCTTAACAACTCTCCTAATAGTCGCTGCATAAAAACACACGCGCACGCACACACAGACAGCACACTCAAACATTCACATACCGGTTCTAACTACTCTCCTTTCGAGTGACAAATAACAGCCAAGTTGCGCTCATTCTTTCATGCAACCTTTTTCTACGACTATTCCTTCTTCTTCTTTCCATTTTTGCTGTTCTCATGCGTAAAATTCCCTACACCTTTTGTAGATCTCATGCATGGGATCCCCGTTTTCTGTCTCTTCTTCATCTTCCCCCTCAGCTGGTGTTGGAGCGCATAGCCCGCACCTTAAGGACTACTGCGGATCTTGAGGGCTCTGAAGCAGGGTAGGTAGTGTGTTATTCCTCCTTACTGCCATCCAGGGAGTGCTGGGACCATAAGACCTCAGCACATTAAGAGGTCCTGTACCTCCTGTGGCACCCGTACATACCACAGACGTTCGCGGCGTAAAATACTTTGACTTTGCGCAGTAGTAAACCTTAACTCGAACATTGAAAAATAAGAAAAACAAAAACTAACTTGATGCAACACTGTTTGCTTGTTTGACATTCGGTGCCAGAAGGATGAGGACTCCAGCGCGCTAGAAAGCCTCATCACTCTAATCTAATCTAATCATTTCTGCGAAGTGCTGCAGAATGTTTTGTAAAGAACAGGTTCAATGGATAGCTGCATAAATAAATCCTCCAATAGCTTCAGCAATGGTTATTCAATCCCTGTAATGATAGACGCATCATTCCGGAAAAATATTGGTTTGAGTTGCACCATCTTTTCAGGTAACTGCATCTTCTATACAACCACAAGCAGTTGGTAGACTCTTCTCAAAATAATTTGTTTCTTGCATCTTGACTGCTAAGCAATTGTAGACCTCTAAGCCTTTAGCAGCAGCTGGTCCAGCCTGTGGGACGTGTGTTCCATTACATATAGAGCCACATGAGTAGCAGCACCCGACTAGAGACTGTCCACGTGTGTGTTCAGCGCCTCAGCCTCCCTCTTTCCCTAGGTGCTGCTGAGATCACCCTCTACCAAGAGCAACGTATCATGCCGTTCCCCCCGCCTCTCACGTCTCTCTTCTCGCTCTTCACCTCTTTCCCCGGGGGGAGCCATGCCAGTGCGTCGGGACTCTCTTTCTCCACATGACCTTCCCAGACGGTACTCCCTCAGCCCCGCTCCCAGGTGAGTCTGCACCCCAACCGTCAACGTCACTTGGCATAATCGGGGGTATTCGTTCCCAAGCTTGTTCACGTTAGTTGGCCAATGTTGCCTCCAACTCTGATGAAGGTTCAGTGAAGCATTCTAGCTATCTTCCTGCGTCATGTTTCAATGTTTATATTAGAAGGTTTTAAATGGAAACAAGCTTACATTCGTTTTCATTCTACTTAATTATGTTTTGGCGCTAACAGTAGAATTCAGAACATTTTCCCTAGGCTATTGTTTCAGCAGTAATTAGTCACATGATTCCATAAAAAAAGGCTTCAAAGATTCGCATCGGTTTTGTTTTAAATATTTCTTGTTCCATTGATTAATAATGTTCAACTTCGTTTAATCTTAATAGAAAAATGATTTACAATTATTGATAATCAAATTTATTGCTATGGGGGACAACATCTAGCCTGTTCCAAACTCTATGCTTATATTCCGGAAGACTATATTGTGACCATCCTGCTCAAAGCACAGGTCTATTCAGTTTAAACGGTCATAATTAGAGATAACGTCGTTTACTCCACGGAAAATGCTCCGAATGTTTCACTACCTCTGCTCTTATCCTTCTTGACACTGCAACATTGATGCTAGTAATAACTGCACACTCACACAAACAGTCTAACTTGCAGCAATCGACCTCTCTAAGCTTCTAAGCTGCTTGTATTGACTAACAAACCTATTGTAATGTTGATGCTGCTCCGGCTACAGTGAGGTCTGAAACGTTCCCCCCATATCTAGTACTGGATCTCTGACGAGCAAAGCCCGAATATGTTTAATCATCTTTGTCCTGATTTCAGTGTATTTAATTTAAGTTTCCCAACCAGTTATTCATCATCTACTGTATCCATGCTGACCAAACATAAGAGTCTTCAATCTATTCAATCTCCGCTGACAGAAACAAGGTTGTCTTTATTTGTAACCTTTACTCCGTTCTGACAGGAACAAAACGCCTTTCCTCTTATGTCTTTGCAGACCGAAACTAGATTAACTCCCATTTATTCAATCTTTGCTGACAGAAACAGGATTGCCTTCCATTTACTCTACCTTTCCTAGCCGAAAGCAAGATTTCTTTCGCATCAACTTGTACTCTTTACACAAAAAAGTATCGCCTGTTTTCTCTTCTGTTCCTCCTAACTAGTACAGGAGGAACAGCATCAAATCATCAACTTTATTTCTCCTAACTGAAACGATATTTTACCTGCTCTACCTGATACGAGCAGGTTTTCCTTCTCCTTCATCTCTAATGACCGCCACCGCAAGCAACTGCTCCTTCTCCTCAATCTTTAATGTCCAACATAATCTTCTCGGTCACCTCCTCTACCACGGCGCGCGACTGAAGCTGGTCTTTCATCTCTTTCATCTCCACTTCCCGACACCAGCTTGTCCTTCGGCTCCCATGTCACTACTTCCCGACACAAGCTTGTCGTTCATCTACGTTATCTCCACTTTCCGACACCAGCTAGTCTTCCATCTCTCTTATCTCCATTTCCCGACACAAGCTTGTCGTTCATCTACGTTATCTCCACTTCCCAACACCAGCTAGTCTTCCATCTCCCTTATCTTCACTTCCCGACACAAGCTTGTTCTTCGGCCCCCCTTGTCTCCACTTCCTGACACAAGCTTGTCTTGAATCTCGTATATCTCCACTTCCCGACACCAGCTTGTCCTTCGGCTCCCACGTCACTACTTCCCGACACAAACTTGTCGTTCATCTACGTTATCTCCACTTTCCGACACCAGCTAGTCTTCCATCTCTCTTATCTCCATTTCCCGACACAAGCTTGTCGTTTATCTACGTTATCTCCACTTCCCGACACCAGCTAGTCTTCCATCTTCCATCTCCTTGTCTCCACTTACTCCCGACACAAGCTTGTCCTTCAGCTCCCTTGTCTCCACTTCCCGACACAAGCTTGTCCTTCGGCCCCTTGTCTCCACTTCCCGACACAAGCTAGTCATGAATCTCATATATCTCTGCTCCCCGAAACAAGCTCAATCTTCCAACCCCTTTAATTCCACTGACCGCTACAAGCTTGTTCTTAACTTCCTAATCTTCTTTCTCCCCGCGGCCCTGCACAAGCTTGGCTTCCATCTTCTTTACTATCTCGGCTGCCGACACAAGCTTGGTTTCCATTTCATTTATCTCTGCTGACCACCGTAAGCTTGGCTTCAATCTTCTTAATGCCTGCTGACTTGAAAAAGCTCGTCTTCAAAGTTCTTCATCTCCACTGCCCGACACAATCTTATCATCTATCTTCTTCATCTCTGCTGCCCGACACATGCTCATCTTCCAACTCACTCTGCTGATGTGAGAACTGCCAGCACCAGCCATCAGTAACCCTCCCCTCCCCTCCCCAGCGGCCGTGAACGCAGCCTCAGCGGCGGAGCATCCCTTTGCCGCTCGTGGCACCGCTCCTCCTCTGGCCGACGGAAACGGCCCAATACCGCCTCCCCCTCGCCCTTCCTCTCACCCACCTCATCTTTTAGGGGGCAGACTCCCTCTCACCACCATCACCACCCTCATCAAAACAACAACACCAATAACAACAACATCAGTCACCACTCGTCCGTGTCGCCATCAGCGTCGTTTCGGTTGGCATGTGCATCGGCTTCATCGAAGCCTTCGACGTCAGTGTTGCCCATCAAACTCACTGTGAACGCGGCGTGCGCCTTGTCTCCCGTGTCATCTCCTGGGCCAATCAATAACAATGTGAACCTCAACATCAACATGGAGTCTGATCCGGAGGAAGGGGCTCCCGTGGAAGAGGAAGCCGCGCTCAATAACAACATATCCTACAATAATAATAACCTCAACAACAGTCAGCCGGCCAGGTTTGCAGCTCTAAAATTTTGATAGCAAATACGCAACTCATTTCACAACCTAGATTTGGTCACGTTCATTCACAAAAAAACTAACTACGCTGAGCTTATGATCAAGTGAAGCAACAACTGAAGTTGTACGATGCCAATATCTATTTTCCTTAGAACTCAAGACGAACTTACCCTTAATGAATATTATTATGTGGGTATAGCCCCAAGTAACTGCAGAATGTTCCATCAAATCTCTGAATCAGGTCCGGAAGCAGCCATTTTTGGGCCGAGTAGCCTATTTTTCTAGCACTACATAACAACCAGATTATCAGATGGCATAGTTCGAAAAATTAAACGTTTGCATTCGCTTTTTTGTAGAAATCTTAAGAAGCCGACCACGTTTCGTATACCATAATGAGTTATCGTAACTATATAATGCTTGATATAGAGGTGATACGAAGAATGGTAACACTATAAGTGCATCAGTTATCGTTTCATTATTGTTTTTCCTTCTTATAAACGTGTCAAGGTTATGTTCATTTTATTAACCAACTAAAGGCATGGCGATGATTCCATCGCACCATTTTATTAGCCTATACACAATTTCTAACCGGTTTTTGTTTTGTGTAGACGAACGATCCTGACGCAACAGAACAGCATCGGGTCTCCTCGGACGCCTCTCAGCCCCCAGAACAGTATCCGGTCCTCCACCTCCCGACAGCCCTCACTGCGAGGCAGGGTGAGGCGCGGAGCTGAGTAGGGCTTAGTCTGTAACAGCTTTATCGAGTTTGAATTGCTTATGAATATTCGTGGGTTTGATATTGAATCGTTATCATCGTGTGCTCTGATGTTTGAAAATAATATACCCAGGATTCGATAATTATAATAATTATATTTTAGCTTAAGCGCACGTTTATGACAAAGGTAGATTTCTTGTAGTGGGATATTCTTTCCAAATGTATGTATAGACATGTATGTACGTATGTACATGTATGTATAGACACACAGCCGTTTGTCTGTATATATAGACATTCAGCCGTTTGTCTGTATGTATAGACATACAGCCGTTTGTCTGTATGTATAGACATACAGCCGTTTGTCTGTATGTATAGACATACAGCCGTTTGTCTGTATGTATAGACATACAGCCGTTTGTCTGTATGTGTAGACATACAGCCGTTTGTCTGTATGTATAGACATACAGTCGTTTGTCTGTATGTGTAGACATACAGCCGTTTGTCTGTATGTATAGACATACAGCCGTTTGTCTGTATGTATAGACATACAGCCGTTTGTCTGTATGTATAGACATACAGTCGTTTGTCTGTATGTGTAGACATACAGCCGTTTGTCTGTATGTATAGACACAGAGCCGTTTGTCTGTATGTATAGACTTACAGCCTTTCCAAACAGTTGTCACTTGAATCTACCCTAATCTAGTTGCAACCTAACCGTGGATACTGCTCCTCTATCAGACGGCCGTCCACGGATCTATCCCAGAACGAGATTTCAAGCCTAACAACCTGAGCGACCCCTGCAAGTCTGACGGGGGCGTAGGGGGGTCCGTGGGCTCAGGGGAAGGAGATGAAGGGGATGCTCACAGCGATACGGCTAGTGACGCACATTCATACAAAATCTGCGGCTACTTCGAGCCCAAGGGATGCTTCAAGGATAGAAACGACTACTCTCTCTACACCTTTTCAAGGACTAACTTGTAAGTCTCTTCTACTACTTGTAGTTTTCTTGTGGGCTAGTATGACACTCGCTACGACTGGTGCTTTACTTATGAGGGACTAACATGAAAGTAGTACCGAATGCATAATTTTTGCCTTCTCAAGGATACGTATGCAAGTCACTATGCTAGAGTTTGCTTTGCCGTTGCCCCAGAAGCCAACATGATTAGTATAGATTAGTGTTGGTGACTAGTTTCCAACAGTAGACATCCTTTAGATAAAAAAACACTTTTGTCACACAAATATTCTCTGGCTGTGTGTATGAGACTAAGTATCGTCTGGCTTATGTGTTGTTTTAGGTAAATTTCAATCATCATTTATTGTTGTGATGTTTCTATTCCTTAATTGGAATCGCAACCGTTCACTTATTTTATAGTTCCATAACATCATCCTTCGAAATGTATCAGGTAAGTACTAAAATTACCTATCGGCAAATGATGTTTGACCTGTATCCTGACAGTGCAACGAACATACATTTTAGTCTTGCAATTTGACTCATACATTATTCGTGTGACGGAAAAAAAAAAGATTTTCCTGGTTTGATCGATCAGTAAATGTAATATATGATCATTGCTCGGGGCATGGATGCATCTTCGAATTTATCTTCCACCTTGGTACTCTTTGGTGACCTCCTTAATCTTGCTCGTGAATGACCTTTCATGTCTGAACTAACAAGTCTGCTGTGAGGGGCTGCGTTCTGCTGATGTTATCTATGCAACTAAAACCAGTCCAGACCTCATACGTGCAGTTTTGATGACATCACAATCCTCTTAAACTTATTTAATATATGATACTGCGAGTGGAAATTCTCATATAATTTATTAGCTCAATGGTAACAATTCTCCCAAGAGTCGTTGGGCGCACATACACACATACACACACCTGCACACACATACACACACGTACACACTAATACACACACATACACACACATACACACATGTACACAAATGTACACACACACACACATACACACACATACATACACACACATACACACACATACACATCCTTACACACACACATACACACACATACACACACACACACAAATACACACATATACGCACACACATACACAAGCATACACACACATACACACACATACACACACATACACACACATACACACAC
>SDVV010025699.1:0-12378 GCA_016164225.1 Gammarus roeselii | reverse complement strand
CAGACTTGAGTTGACTTTGACTTTTGGATGTCCGCTCTGTGTTGTTCACCGAAAAATTGTAGGACTTCAATTTTCCTCCCAGCAAAAATGATTTTCTAAGTTGGTTTCAAGTTTTACTATATTCACAAGTGTCTATAAGCGTAGGAAGGCAACAACAGGCCTATTGGCCCAAACTAGGCTGCCTTTTGATAGCAGGAAGATTAGTTCTGAAGTGTAAACGTCTAAGAGAGCTTCATGCGCAATTTTTGTTTGAAAACATCAAGAGAGGGAACAGTTTAGCTATTTATCGGTGATTCATGTAGAACTTATTGAGTGGAGATTTAAACGTTTCGATTGTATTGGTGTTTACCACTTCCTCGGGAAGTTTGTTCCATTCTTTGACAACTCTATTCGTGAAAAAATTGCGCGTGATGTTTGTTCGACTCTGTTAATTGCAGTCGCGAAAGGCAATCACTTACGTAATTTTACTTACTATTTATATGAAGTATTGTGAAATTATCCTGAATCAGTCTTAAGTTCCATCCATGCAGTCTCGCACTGCAATTGACTGGCATAGCGTTTTCACGTCTCAGAAGCTTAAACAATGGTTTATCGTCAGGGTAAATTCGAAACTTCCCCGCAGCAAGTACTCTCGGAATCTTTCAACTCTGAGCGATACAGCTAACGCTTCCTATCTTAATTATTTTGGCCTGCGCGCACCATTATGAAAGGAAATTTAACATACATGAATGCTTCGATGTTTTTCCGTAGTAAGATTTCACCTTCAAAGTTGATGGTTGCGTCGGTCTCTATCACTGTTTCTAGGTTTGGGTCGAACAACTTTCCTAATATGGCACCTCTGAAAAGGCCCTTCATGGCTTTGAAACCTGTGTGAGGACTTTATTATTCCAGACGAATTTCACCTTTTTCTTCGGTAAATCGTATAGTTCTGCCAATGCACTGCTGAAATTTGGCATGAATCTGCAGTAATAGGTAAACAATCCCACAAAACCCTGCACCTAGTAAATATTTGACGGACAACTAGACATTGAGATTGCCTGAATTTTCAACTGTATTTCAGCTGTATGTATTCTCCGCTGTCAGCAAAATATAATAACATGTCATTGTTTATCTTAACCCCTGCTTCTTGAAAGGCTTTAAATTCTCAGTCTCATGCATGTAAATGTTTATCATCAGTTTTGGTAAGCACTAACATAACATCCATAAGTCCTTTATGTGTTTTATGGATGATTCGATGTAATTCTGCAAGAAAAATGATGGTACATGTTAGAACGGCAGTTAGTGTAAGATACATTTTAATAGGGATCCTTTTATAACGTAATATATAGTTTTACAGGAACCCTTGATATATCAATATTTATTAATTTTTGCTCGCACATTTTGTTTTGTATGACTCGTTTGAATAGAAACTTTTATTACTCAAATCTGATTTTTTAGGATATGCGTAATCGATGTAGTTATGCAAGAAATGGAGGCCTAATACATATTACCACGGGTTGTTAGTGTAGGATACATTTGAATACAAGCTTTTATAACGACTCTATCTAGTTTTCAATGGTTATTGCCCATACATTTTGTTATGTTTTCGATGTTGTAACCGTGGTATATAGTTCATCGACCGTTATAATTCGAAAATTAGGACATTTTTCTATTTATTAATGATAACTATAGTTTATACGTGGTATTTTATAGCACGATGAATAAATCGGTTCCCTTTAATCATCTCATGTATTCCAAAACGCAAGTGGCACTCGAATATCTCTTTATCCATCTTATCCCATCTCTCCTGACACCTCGCACCTCTCGGGGCATGCAGTAGGGCATACCTTTAATCCCTTTGCCGCTTTCGGTAAAACAGCATTGATTCATTCGGTCATGAAGTAAGGTATACCTTTAATCCATTGCCGTTTTCGGTAGGAATAACATTTGTTGCATTTAGACGTGCATCAGGGTATACCTTTAATCACTTGGCTTATGGGAGACTCCTTCTGACGGATGGACGGGGCAGCTTTCGGAAATACATTTGCAGATTTTACGTTACGAACGTTTATAGGTTATAACATGATCATGTAGACGTACTTTCGTCATTCACTCAACTACATATTCCATAGAAGGTCTCATCTGGTTCTCGCCTCTTACATGTTAAATCATCGAGATAGTAGCGTTGTTTTCAAATTTACTGAGTCAGTTTTTAATAGTGCGTTCAGTTTGAAGTTGGCATGCTTCTTCGCGAATGTTGTGTGTATGATCTCAAAGTGTGTGTTGGTTTTCTGGTTATGAATGTGTCTGTATTGTTTATGTTTGATTTCGTCTTATGTCTGGTAATTTTCACCCTCAGCAGCCGGTTTGTGGCCTCGAACTCGAGCAGCATACTGTAACACGTTGGTTGCTAGCAAATGATCTCACTCGGGACATCGTTGGCTGTTTTACTTCTTGATAGTCGCAGCTGTCATTTATTTGATCCATCGTACAAAGGATGATTTTTTCGGGGTATGTGTGGGGAGTCCATTTATTCAGCCAGAAGAGAATGCCACATTTTACGCCTCAGTGTCTACACAAGCACACGCGTCTACGCGCATGCGTGCATTGTCACCGTAGTGTGGTTTCAGTGTGTCATAAAAGAAGCTGTAGACTTGTGCTTTAGCTTCTGTTTGGACCTGATGAGATATATATCTACGATAGCTTAGGTATTTAATTTTTTATCGCATTTTCAATGCAATGCAAAACGCGTTGTAGTACATTTCGATGCAAGGCATGTTGCACATCTGCAATTTCTTCATCGTACACGGGGTGTTTTGTGCGATAGTTGTAGATGTTCATTTATTCAGGCAGAGACGATTACCACATCTTCCGCCTCAATATTGGGGCATACCTCTAAACTGGACTCATATCTATCCATTTTCAATGCAAGGCAAGAGGCGTTGTATTGCAATATCGTTGTATGTCATGTTGCATATATACATTCAATGCTAGTCATTCGAGATAAACTTAGAATATTGTGAACAAAGATTTATAGTATTTATTTATGTAGACAATAGATTTTGACACATTTTTATATATTAAGGGATTACACGGGTTTATCATTTATACGAAAACATAACTATACACTCAGAAAATACAAACGTGAGCAACTTGGTGAAAAACATAAGTAATGACTTCGATCTCCCTCTCGTGTTATTTCGATCTTTGGTATCAGTGCCACTTTGTGGGTTCTTTATCAATGATGAGCATTTATTTCTCACCTGAAGCTGTCAACTCGTCATTTCAGTGTAGGATTTATCATCTGGATGAGGGTTTTCTCTAATCTATTGGGGTTCTAGACTAACGCCCTTAGTACACACTTTAAATAAACGGCGCCCTTTGGGAGAAGTATATGCAACCCTGGCAATCCTATCCTTGTAACCAAAACTTTGTTTACAGTCTTCATCGAGCTTTCTTGCGACGCTAGTTTTATAATTACTGTTACATGTTCATGACATTAAAGCGTTACAGATTTTTTTCGCTATTGCCTACATATTATTCACCACATTCCCGCAGATATCCGAAATATACCCAACTCTCCTCACACTCAAACGTTTGAAACACGATTCCCACTCTTCATGATTCCTTTCCAACAATTTTGAAACAAAGTCATACAGTATATACATTTTATTTTATTGTATAATTTTACACTTCTTATACTTGATACCCTTGCATTACCCCATTTTAATGAACGATTTCCTTCAGCTATAGCAGTTTTTTCTTCACATGAGGTTCGCTTGGTATCACTATCCATATTTTCAGTATTTCTCATTTCGGTTTTGGTTCAGGTCTCCTCCCACCATATCGATTTAGCTATTTTCACCCAATCTTCATACATTCTAAGCTTGCGTGTTAGTGGTAGCATACTTTTTTTTCCGTTTGCACCCTATTGAGCACGGTATATCTAATTAGATCGAAAACTCAGGTCCGGTTATTATGTTCTATAATTACGCCCATCGCATCCTTAGAGCTTGTATTTCCTCGTTCATTTATACGATTGGCATTTCCAAGATAATGCTGGCATTTGAGATGACGCCAAAACCCGAATGTGGAGCTTGATTTGCCTAAATTCATCTCCGCACTGCAAATAACACATACCCCCGTGTTCTCCTCTCTGTTAAAATACTTCCATATTAAACTTGGCGTCATCCTTCTACACCAAAAGCGGATCGCTATCTGAAAAAGTACAGATATCAGTCCAATTTATACATAGAGGATCGTTATCGTCACTGCGTTGGCAAATGTTTTGGCACCATGTTGGCATTTACTCAAATTGGTGCGAAAAGGGTTACCATACACTGCCAGATGCATTATAACCTAGGCAATCTACCCCAACCTAGCCTATAAAACAACATCCCTTGCTTCCGTTACAAGATATTTAATGTGGATCAGCTTATTGGTATATTATGTTAAAATATCTATTCATCCTAACCTAACCTAGCCTATTGTAACTAAGAAATTCCATATTTTTCAATCGACTTTCCATGCTTACATATGATTTTTCAGTGTGTTATCTTCACATGCCTCTACATTTTGATCAATTGTCTGCAGTTTGATACCCTCATCCAATTCTGATCTAATGAATCATCAAAAACCTAACCTAAATTAACTTATGTCATTGATATACAAAATGCGCAACAAATATCTCCATTTGACTTTACATTTTGATCTATCCTTTGCCGTTGATACACGCATTCAATTTTGAACTAGTAAATCATCAAGAACATAACCTAACCTAACTTATGTACGGTATTCAGTCATTGATAAATACAATGCATAACAAATATCTCCACTCAACTCTACATTTTGATCTATCCTTTGCAGTTTTGATACGCACTCCCAATTTTGATCTAGCAATATTCATCTGTTTCCATGTGAAATTTCATCATTGTTTGAATGTTATATATTTTTTATCATATGATTCATGATTTTCTATTGATTTGATACAATTATTAATCAGTTTTATATGTTTTTCACACCCATCAAAAACCTACCCTAACCTAACCTGACCTTATGGATGGTACCTAACCTAACCTTATGTTCGGTTTTCAGTCATTGATAAATACATATGAGCCCCCTCCAAACGACTATTTATACAACTTGCACCTAATTATTTCTACTTCGTTTTCAATCTCGAGTCATATATGTATTCAGAGAGGACAGATTTACATCTTAGACCGATTGAATGTTACATGTAATTCATATTTGTTTTATCATCATACAAACGGACACTTCACTATACTTGATTTGCCTTTTTGTTTCCTTTAATTTTCATATTTTTCACGATGACTTGGTTTCAAATGTCTCCACACATTACTCGTGGATTTATATTTATCCAATTTCATTTTTTTCTGGCAAAGTTTACAGACCCCCATCACCCCATTACTTTCGAACAAACGACGACTCAAGCAATACCAAATCCTTCTACAACATAATCACAGTCTTGGCTGAGTATGATCTGATCGGACTCCGTTTTATATCTCACCATTCTGTCACACATATAAAGCATTTACCCCGGGATAGGTTTATGGGTAGCATTGCACCCCATGAAACATATTCTTCTACCGACTTCGACAATTTGATGTTACCTCTGTCTGACACAATGTATGTACTCCATCGCTTAACCTCTGAGTTTTAGGATATTATAAACAATTGATTTAGGATTCACATAGTCCTATTAGTATCTACTAGTATTAATCACAGATCTTGTTGACATCATCAATGACATCTAATTCGTTTTTCGATCACAGAAGGGTTTGTACAACCATCCATACCCATCATCACGATGTTTCAGTTTCCTCTCAAAATCTATCATATAATCCATCATATCTTTGTTGCGAATACCGAAGGCTGTTCCGTGCCCTTGAGTCCACAAATGTAAGAATTCTTCTTCTTGAACTTTAATTATTCGAATCTTCTCAAATTCAATGTCATTCTGTTCATCATCAATGAGGAATTCTTGCATACGTTACTGATTTTCTTTGGTTCCTAGGTAAAATCCGTTTCCCAATACCTCAGCTTTATTACAGTCATTATGATTTTCCACTCAGATCAAATCAATTGCGAGAGTTGCTTTCTTATTCCCCTTGAACTTTGTTTCATACGACTGAAACCCGTCGACATTAGTTACCAAAAGCCGACTTCCTTTTACCTTCATCCATACATGAATGTTATCTCCCACTCTTTTTATTTTTGTTTTACCCATTCTGAGATAACTGGTATTTTCCCACAGGTCATTATTTGTTCGATCCGACTCATATCATCTTCAGAGAATTTTTCTTCCAGAACACGTAAACAATTTTTTTTCCACTTGAACATTCATTGATAAAATATATATATATATATAAGAAAAATAAAATATAAAATACACATATATATATAACAAAAATAAAATATATATACATAACAAATATATATAAAATATATATAACAAAGTTTAAAATTTGATACAATTTTAAAATTAATAATTTCAATAAAATTAGATGAAAACATCGACACCCGGACAAAGCCAACTCAATCTATTGATGTGATAACTTGGATAATAAAGAAAGGTCCGAGCATCGATTTTTCTGTTGACATTTTATTGAAATTTTTAATTTCAAAATTGTGTTGAATTTTACATTTTTTTTTTAACTCATGTACACGTACATACGCTCGAATATAAACATGCCAGTACGTATACAGCTCTATAGACGTACAAACATACATACATGCATACACAGTTGATCCCCAAGGCAAGCGATGCTAGGCCTAAAGATTTACAAAAGAAGCCTGAAATCGCATCACAATAGCGAGCTGTATGCTGTGATTGGAGTCAGTGTTATGAGGAGAACAAGCGGAGACGGACGGATCATCCTCAAATACACAACAATGAATGTTTAAGTGGCAAAAACTATTTTACGTGTTATGGAAGAAAAAATCTCCGAAGATTATATGAGTCGGATAAAACAAATCATGACCTGTGTTGAAAATACCAGTTATCTCAGAATGGGTAAAACAATAATCAAATGAGTTGGAGATAACATCCATTTATGGAGGAAGGATAGAGGAAGTCGGCTTTGGGTAACTAATGTCGACGGGTTACAGTCGTAGGTAACAAAATTCAAGGGAAATAAGAAAACAACTCTCAAAATTTATACGATTTGAGTGGAAAATCATCATGACTGTAATAAAGCTGTGGTATTGGGAAATGGATTTTACCTACGAGCCAAAGAAAATCTGGAAAGTATGTATGAATTCCTCATTGATGAAGAACAGAATGACATTGAATTTGAGAAGATTCGGATGAAAAAAGTTCATGAAGAAGAAGAATTACATATGTGGACTCAAGGGCACGGAACAGCCTTCGGTATTCGTAACAAAGAAATGCTGGATTATATGATAGATTTGAGAGGAAACTGAAACATCGTGATGATGGGTATGGATGACTGATAAAAAAAAACGAGTTAGATGTCATTGATGATGTCAGCAAGAATTGTAATTAATACTAATAAATACTATAAAGTATCTAAATCATAAATCAATTGTTTATGATATCCTAAAACTCAAAGGTTAAGCGATGAATTGCATACTTTGTGTCAGACGGAGGTAACATCGAATTGTCGAAGTCGATAGAAGATTATGTCTCATGGGGTGTTACGTTACCCATAAACCTATCTCGGGGTAAATGCTCTATATGTGTGACAGAATGGTGAGATATATATCGGAGTCCAATCAGATCATACTCAGTCAAGGTTGTGATTTTGTTGTGGAAGGATGTTGTATAGCTTTAGTCGTCGTGTGTTTGTAAGTAATAGGGTGATGGGGGTCTGTAAACGTTGCCATAAATAAATAAAATTGCATAAACATAAATCCACGAGTAATGTGTGGAGACATTTGAAACCAAGTCATCGTGAAGAGTATGAAAATTTTTAGGAAAGAAAAGGGCAAATCTACTATAATGAAGTAAATGTGGTGGACCAAGCATGAGATGAAGTGTCCATTTGTTTGATGATGGAAACAAATATGAATGACATGTATCATTCAATTCATCTAAGATTGAAAATCTTTCCTCTCTGATAACATATGACTCGAGATTGACCACGAAGTAGAAATAATAAGGTACAAGTTGTATGAACAATCTTGTGGAGGGGGTTCATATGTATATATCAATGACTGAAAACCGCACATAAGGTTAGGTTAGGTACCATACATAAGGTCAGGATAGGTTAAGTTAGGTTTTTGATAGGCGTGAATAACATGTAAAAGTGATTTAGAATTGTATCAGATCAAAAGAAAATCAAGAATCATATGAAAAAAAAATATAACATTCCAACAATGATGAAATTAGGTATGAAAACAGATGAAATTTGCTAGATCAAAATTGGAAATGTGTGTCAAACCTGCAGAGGATAGATCAAAATGTAGTGTCAAGTGGAGATATTTTTTATGCGTTGTATATACCAATGACTGAATACGGTACATAAGTTAGGTTTGGTTAGGTTTTTGATAATTTACTAGATCGGAATCGGATGTGTACATCAAACTGAAAAAAATTGATCAAAATGTAGAGACATGTGGAGATAAAACACTGAAATAATCATATGCAAGCATGACAAGTCGATTGAAATACGGAATTTCTTGGATACAATTGGCTAGGTTAGATTAGGATGAATAGATTTTTTAACATACATACCGTGAAGCCGATCCACTTGAAATATCTTGTAACAAAAGCAAGAGATGTTATTCTATAGGTTAGGTTAGGTTAGGTTGCCTATGTATTATGACATCTGGCAGTGTATGGAAACCCTTCCCACACCAATGTGTGCAAATGCCTACATGGTGTCATAACATGTGCTAACGCAGTGACGCTAACGATCCTGTATATATAAGTTGGACTCATATCTGTGGTCATTCAGATAGTGGTCCGCTTTTGGTGTAGAATGATGACGCCAAGTTTGATATGGAAGAATTTAACAGGAAGGAGAACTCGGGGGTATGTGTTATATGCAGTGCAGAGATAAAATTAAGCAAATCATGCTCTACATTCCGGTTTTGGCTACATCTCAAAGGCCAGCACTATCTTGAAAATGCTAATCTTAAAAAATGAACGATGAAATACAAGTTTTAAGGATGCAATGGGCGTATTGATAGAACATAATAAACCGAACCTGAGTTTCCAATCTAATGTGATAGACAGTGCTCAGTATGGAGCGAGCGGAAAATAAAGTATGGTGCCACAAACATCCAAGCTTAGAATGTAAGAAGATTGGGTGAAAATGGCTGAATTGATATGGTGGGAGAAGACCTGAACCAAAACCGAAAGGGGAAATACTGAAAATATGGGTAGTGATATCAAGAAAACCTCATATGAAGAAAAACCTGCTAAAGTTTAAGGAAATCATTCTATCAAATGGGGTAATGAAAGGGTATCAGGTATAAGAAGTGTAAAACTATACAATAATATAAAATGTATTGTGACTTTGTTTCAAATATGTTGGAAATGAATCATGAAGAGTGGGAATCGGGTCTCAAAGGTTAGAGTGTAAGGAGAATTGGGTATAATGCGGATATATGAGGGAATGTACTAAATGGTAACGTTGGCAGTAGTAAGAAAAACTCTGTTACGCTTCGATGTCATGAACATGTAACAGTAATTAAAAAACTAGCGTCGAGAATAAGTTAGCTAGAGACTAAAAACAAAGTTTTGGTTGCAAGGATAGGATTGCAAATGTTGCATACACTCCTCCCAAAGGTCGCCGTTTATCTAAAATATGTACTAAGGGTGTTAGTCTGGAACTCCAATAGATCAGAAAAACACACACCCAGATGATAAATCCTACACCGATATGACGAGTCGACAGCTTCAGTTGAGAAATAAATGCTCATCATTGATAAAGAACCCTCAGAGTGGCACTGATACCAAGGATCAAGATAACACAAGAGAGGGAGATCGAAGTCATTACTTATGTTTTTCACCAAGCTGATCACGTGGAATTTTCTGAGTGAATAGTTATATTTTTGTATAAATAATGAACCCGTGTAATCCCCTGCAAAATATAAATGTTTCAAAATCTATTATCAATAAAAATATATCTTATAAATCTTTGTTTACAATATTCTAAATTTAACTCGAATGACTTGCATTGGATGTATATATGCAACAGGACATGCAACGAAGTTGCAATACAACGCCTCATGCCTTGCATTGAAAATGCGATAGCTAATAGTCCAATTTAATGTTATGCCCCGATATTGAGGCGGAAAATGCGGTAATTGTCTCTGCCTCAATATATGGATATCTCCAACTATCGCACAGAACATCCCATGTACAATGAAGAAATTGCAGATATGCAACATGCCTTGTATCGAAATGTACTACAAGGCCTTTCGTGTTACATTGAAAATGTGATAAAAATTCTAATACCTAAGCTATCGTAGATATATATCTTATCAGGTCCAAACAGGAGCTAGAGCACGAGTCTACAGCTTCTTTTATGACACATTGAAACCGCACTTCGGTGACAACGCACTCATGCGCGCATGCACGTGTGCTTGCTTGGGCATTGAGGCGTAAAATGTGGCATTCTCCTCTGGCTGAATACATAGACTTCCTACACATACCCCGAGAAAATCATCCTCTGTACGATGGATCAAATAAATGACAGCCGCGACCATTGAAAAGCGAAACAGTCAGAGATTACCAAGTAAGATCATTTGCTTGCAACCAACGTGTAACAGTATGTTGCTCGAGTCAGAGGTCACAAACCGGCTGCTGAGGGTGACAAATACCAGACATAAGCCAAAATCAAACATGAACAATAAAGAGACATTCATAACCAGAAATCCAACACACACTTTGAGACCATACACACAACATTCGCGGAGAAGCATGCCAAAACTGACTCAGTGAATTTTAAAACAAACGCTACTATCTGGATGATTTAACATGTAAGACACGTGAACCGGGTGAGACCGTCTTTGAGATATGCAGTTGAACGAGTGACGAAAGTACGTCTACATGATCATGTTATTACCTGTAAATGTTCATAACGTAAAATCTGCCAATGTATATCCGAAAGCCGCCTCGTCCATCTGTCAGACTGAGTCGCCCGTAAGCCAAGTGATTAAAAGTATACCCTAATGCACGTCCAAACGCAACAAATGGTATTCCTACCGAACACGATAAGTGATATAAAATATACCTGACTATATGACCGAATGAATCAACGCTATTTCTACCAAACACGGCAAAGTGATTGATGGTATACCCTACTGCATGCCCCGAGAAGTGCAAAATGAGATAAGAGATGAGATAATATGGATAAAGAGATCCTCGAGTGCCACTTGCGTTTTGGACAACATGAGACGATTAAAGGGAACCGATTTAATCATCGTGCTACAAAATACCACGTAAAAACGATATCGTACGGTAACAACAGCGAATACATTACAAAATGTATGGGCAATAACCATTGATAACTAGATAGAATCGTTATAAAAGGTTCTATTCAAATGTATCTTACACTAACAACCCATGGTAATATGTATTAGGTCACCATTTCTTGCATAACTACATCGATTACGCATGTCCTAAATGAATCAAATTTGAGCAGTAAAAGTTTCTATTCAAATGAGTCATGCATAACAAAATGTGTGAGCAATAAAAAACCATTGAAATAACAGGGGGCCTGTGAAACTATATAATGCGATATAAAAGTCTCTATTTAAATGTATCCTACGTAAACAGCAGTCCTAATATGTACCATCATTTTCTTGCAAATAACCCATTTAAAATATCCCAATACAAAATATATTCTGTTTCTACAATACTCAGTAACAAACCGGTAAAAACTCGTAACGAAAGGAGCACAACTAGAGATAAAATCGCCTAATTACACTGATATATTGGGACCAATCACTCTCAACTCTTACTCCCGGGTGGTCCATGTGCCTACAGTAATTAACTCGACCACATGAGCAATTGTCTTAACCTACAAGTATAATGTCCGAGATAAACAGCGACCAAGTCGGTCACACTAAGAAATAACGTACTCTCTAACAATTACATTGGCCAAATCGAAAAAAATACGTTTCGGTGAGCCCCAATCTCTGGCGCCTGACTCCTCTCCCCTTTCCTCCTCCCCTATTCTGTCCCACCCCCCTCCCGGGGTTCTTTCTGTAACTACAATAATTAACTTGACCACAAAAGCAGTTGTCTTAACCTACAAGTATAATGTCCGAGATATACAGCTACTAAGTCGGTCCCACTAAGGAATAACATACTTCCTAACAATTACAATGACCGAATAAAAAAAACGTTTACGGACACTATATCCAGGAGCGCATCGAACTTTTTGCCGAGGGGGGGGGCGGTGT